>JABUQX010074129.1:27500-60030 GCA_015478945.1 Trachelipus rathkii | reverse complement strand
TTCTTACCTTCTCCTCTCTTCACAATTTCTTTTCTCTTACTTTCTTCTAATGCTCTCGTCATGGTTGGATCTGACTTGGATTTTCCTCTCGCCTCTGTACCCACCTCTGCAGCCTCTTCTTCTGCTGCTTCCTTACTATTACCCAGCCGACTGGCGTATCCCATCCCATTCCTCGTATCCCTGCTCTATTCACAACGCCTCTAACGACGATCCATGTTCCTCTCCGTTTTCTGGAGTTGAGGCACGCTCTTAATCCCCTCTGGAACAAAGGCATGGCTTGATGATCAACGGCGGTGTGAAGGACAATCTCGGCTATGCTACGGCATCACCAAAAGATTACCTTCTCCGCACCTACACTCCTTCTGACCCCACTGTCTCTGCCACCCCATCGGCCACTTTATCGAGCAATATCCTAAACGGAATATTGTTTTTACCCTACCATCGGTATGGCCTGCAAGGGCGACTAAGTGCTCCCAACCCTGCACTTGTCGGGAACACGCTTTTCGCCTAGCATCTATCCTGAAAGGCGCGTGGATCCGATGCTGGCCACCCTTAAAACGTTTGTTTCTTCTCTTCCGCGTACTTTCTCATCTACGATGGATGTCCTTTCGTCGATACGTCCTACCAAACCGCTGGTTCTTCGGTGATCGACGACCGAGTGCGATCCGTATTCGCTTCCTTCCGTTAGAGATACTAACCAAAAAGCCGCTCTGCTTCCCTCTTGCCTGACTGGGCTCTTTACGCACTGCAAGAAATGGAGTACCCATCCCTTGTCTATAGGTGAGCGTTTGTGCACCTTCAGACCTCTCTCTTCGGGCTCAGTCAATTCCCGCCCTGGGTTATTTCGCTAGTTGCTGAATGTGACCCAACCCATTTGTGGGAGCTGATTTTCTGATCACGTTTCGGACCTTCATGGTCGAATCTAAAGAAACAGGAGATTTGAGTTGACGTTGTAGCGTCTCTGTCTTCTGCAGTACCGTCAGTTTCTTCTGCTCTTAAAGGCATCTTGCGGTAGCTCTTTCTTCTGTACCCGCCCCTATGCTTTCCACCCATCCATGCAGAAGGATCTTACTGGCGCTGTTGAACCCCTGTCTTCTCTCTCTCCTGCTTCCAATCGATTTCTGTGCGTCCACCGCGTATAGGACTCGGGCTTCCTCCCATCCTCATTCGGCTTCGTGCGCTCGGCGTCTGCCTCCTTGCACCAGTCAGTAGGCAGCCAAGGCTGGAGTTTGAGCATGCTAGACACACTTGGTGGTATCCGTCCGTCTTCCTTTAGCCAAAAGTTCTATGCGTCGCACACCACTCACCATATGGTGCCAAACGGTGCTTATGTATGGAACGGCCTGTGGGAGATTTTCTTAGGCTCTGAACGCCTTGTTACGCTCTGCGATTACGCAGTGACTCTGTCTACCCGGTTCCCAGCACAATCCAGTCTATCTCACCCTCCTAATCCTGGCGCGGTACAATCCATTCCTTTAGTAAATCGGATCTTTTCTCAGGGAGCCTGCCACCATGGTCCCAGTAAGCAGTATGGAGGACATACCAGAAAGACGGCCCATCCCATCACTCTGCCTTTTGGCCTCTTTTGAGTACACCCAACCCCGCATGCCTTTCGGTTTTGAGGCACAGCTCAGACTTTTTCAATCACTTCATCGATGACGTTCTTAGGGGTCTCCCCTTCGCCTTTGCTTATCCTGGATGACCTCCTCATGGCTTCCTCTTCTCCTGCCGAGCTCATGAGCAACATCTACGTGCAGTTTTTTGGCCAGGTTGGCACGAATGTGGAAATGCGTCTCAACCGGCAAGTGTGTTTTTGGGTCCCTTTCTCTTACCTTTCTGGCACACTGTTTCAGCGGATTGGCATTCTGTCACTGCCTCTCTTGCAGAGCGCTGTGGGCATGGCCCATTCGCCACCCTTACCCCTTAGGCATGTCTCTCAGAACTGCAAGCTTTCGTCAGACCCAGTCGTATGCTCTCCTTTCTATCATTCGTTTTCTCAAGCTAAATCGGGCCGTCTGATATTCTTCCGACTCACTCACCGCTCTCATCTCCATCCCCAAGCTACCGAGGCAAGTTCCTACAAAAGTGGAACTGGTTGACGAAGCAGTACTGCTGGTTGAGCGCGTTCAACATGATAGCACCTCCGATCCTGCCACACTCTTAGTCCAACCCCTCCAAGAGACTCACTCGAACCAGTAGTCAGACCCACGATGTAGGGATGCCTCCGACATTTTGGCTGTCGGAGTGCTCAGAGCACCTGAACGAGTGTGTGTTTTCTCTCGCCTTCTTTCTCTCGCAAAAGTTGCAACCTCCTGCAGACTCGCTACCAAGGCTTTCGGAGAGGGGTTACTGCGATGTCATCTCGCACCGTCGTCATTTCGCTACTTTCTGGAGCGGGTCGTTGAGTTCACATACTTCACTTTGATTCACAAATACCACTTACCTCGCTATGGTGCTACACAGACACGAACGAGGCACTTCTCCTCGAGAAGCTCGTGCACCTTGAGTACTGTCTCACAGCTTTCACTAACTGACTTGTCAGACAAGATTTCAGGCTCTGTCGACCAACTTCACTACTGACGCTCTCTCCCGCACACATTGAAATCGACGCGATTACAGCCCTTACCCAACATCGACTACGACGCTATGGGAATGTGCCAGACTACTGGGGATCCTGCACTTCCACAAGAAACTCTTCTCTTCAATCTGTGAGCTGGCTTACCAAACTCAGGATAGAAAGAAGGAACTTATGTGACGATGTCTCTCAGGGACTCCTCGTCCTTTCGTACCCTGCATTTCATTCCGTAAGGCTGTCTTCCTCAATCTTTCACTCGCTTTACCCACCCTGCATTGAGGCTTCACGCAAACTGGTTGATGCTCGATTTGTGTGGCCTGATCTGAATGCCGACGTTGCAACTTGGTGTCGCACTTGTCTTCACCTTGGCCGCGTTCTAAGGTCCACCGTCACACCAAGTCCCCGCTAGGCACTTTCGTACCTCCTGGTGGCTCGCTTTGAACGTGTCCACATTGACATCGTTGGACCTCTGCCTCCCTTCCGCGGTAAGAAATACATTCTTTCGTGCATAGATCGGTTCACACGATGTACCGAGGCTATTCCCTCTCTGCGCCACGCGAATCCATAGCTAAAGCTTCTGGCTCATTGGATTTCGCGCTTGCCGCTCCGCCTTCTGTCACAACGGACCAAGGTAGACCTTTTGAATCCTTCTGTATGGAGAGATTTGATGACACCTTCTGGGTTCAGAGAAGATTCACACGACTTCTTCAATCCAAAAGCGAACGGCATAGTTGAACGTTTCCACCGTCAGGTAAAGGCTTCTCTTCTAGCTCGAAGCCTCAATCCGAAAATTGGACTCGACGCTCTTCCCTTTCGCTAATCTTGGCATTCGTTCGGGCTGTTAAAGAGGATCTGCAATGTTCGGCTGGCTGATTTAGTTTATGGTTCTCCTCTTCGTCTTTCCCGGTGAATTCTTCTCAACGTCCTCTCCACCCTTCCTAGGCAGCCGACCCGCTTGCTTATTTTACCCGCTTGAGGCGCTGTGCTTCGATCGTGGAGGACCAAATCTTCTCGTCCACCACTGAAGGTGCATCCTACGTACCCAAGGATCTTCTTCCTGCACTTCATGTCTTTGTTCGACATGACTCCCACCCACCGCACTCTCCAACCTAAGTACCGATGGGGCCTTTTCCAGTGTCCAGTATGATACTTTAGAAGAAGAAATTCTTCACGAAACAGCGTCCCACACGTACAGAAGTCGTTTCAATCGACCGCCTTAAGCTGCTTTTTCTTCATTCTCATTTCTCTTCCTGTTTTCGACCCTGACGCTTTACCTTTTGTTTCTATTTCTTCCCTCTTCAACTCGTTCTTTTAACGTTCCTATCTCTCTTCTCTCCATCTCTTCCTCCTTCTTCCTCCTTCCATCCTCCTCCTCTCCCTTTTCCTGATCCTCTTCTTATCCTCCTCCCCCTCCTTCTCCTCAGCCAACAGCACCAATAAGACCGGCTCAGACTTCCACCCGCACGGTCATCGTCATCCTCGCCTCCCTCCACTCCGGGCTCAGGATTCTTCACCTCCACTTCCATCTCGGGCTACCCTTACGATTTAACGACTCGCCCGATCACCCGCTCAAAATCTGGGAATCCTGTCCAGACTCTATCCCAAGTCTCCTACTGGACTATCGAGCAGAGGTAGGCATATTAGATTGCCAGCGCGCTACCTCGATTAAGATTATCGTGACTTTGGCACAAAATTGCAAGGGGGTATATAGCCTTATGCTACTGTGAAAGTAACCAAACGGCCGGTATTTGCAAGGTAATTTACAGTATTGCAGCGTAATTTCAAACGAACGAAGAGTGCGGTTGTCGGCATTCTTTTGTTTAATTATGATGCATAGCAACAGCTTTTGTAACGCACGCCGCTGATATTGTCTCTGCAAATTTTTATCAATTTTATGTTATTCAGACGCTGAATTTACCATTTTTATGGTAAAACATTTATTACCAGTTTATGTGGTAAGTTAGTGAAGTGATGAAAATAATGTTAAAAGTTATAAATTATAAATATATCTTTATAAATTGATTATACTATGTAGGCCCCGTGGAACGATAGTGAGCAGTGCAAGTGAATATTTTATATGTGTTTATTATTACTTTTTAAACTTTTTAGCTAGCTTCTTTTTGGATAGAAAATCCAGATTAGGTATGAACTGGATTTTTATTATATATAATGCTGCCTCAGTAGGAGACCTACGCACAAAATTTTTTCTTTAAATAAAACTTGTAGAATTCATCGTAGGCTTTCACTAATAGGCTCCGGCTGATCATTCCATGGGCCTCAAACATTGCTTAGCCTGCATATTTATGACGATAATAAATAAATTATGTATTTTTTGATATTTCTTTAAATACAACTACTACTTATTTAGCCTCCCAAGTCCTAATTCTTATTGTATTATTTTTGTAGGATCTTGGTGTCGGCTATAGGCTCAGCATTAGCCACAACTTTTGAAATTGTTTTCTCTTGCAAATAAATGGGTGTTGTACGAAGCCGTGACTTACTTGCAACCTTTCGTCAACTCTACCTACCCAAAACATCAACGTAACTATATTCTAATATATAAGTATATATATAATATTATATACTCTTATATATATTATATATTATATATTATATATATGACTATTATACCTAAGATACTATATATAGGCTACCAAAACAGTAATTTACTCATATACTATATATATATATATATATACTATCACATAAATACTATTATATTTATCATAATATTATATATATTATATATATTCTATATACTATATATACTATATCTAAATTTAAAGTTTAGTATATAATAAATATACTATATTTATATAATCATATATATATATATAGTACATACTAACTATATTACTATATTATATTGTACAAGTTACTTAACGCCCACACGAAACGGGAGCTCGGATCAAAAAAATTTTCACAGGTAGCCTCTGTATCCTACAGTTAATATAGACCTGTGTTTAGGGCCCTCTCTGAAATGCAAAAATAAAAAACAATAAAAAAAAACAAAAAAACACAACTCATATCTCAAAAAGACTACAACATAGCATCACAGCGAAATAGGAAATACATTTTTAGAGAATCCTGGTAAAATTTTAGTAATGGAATATCTATGTAAATTAAAGAGAATACCGCAAGGGTTGTACCAGCACCGTGATGAGCTAGAGTCGGGGCTCTCCGGCACTTCCGGGGAACTACGGGGTATGGACTATTTCGCCCCCCCAGCGGCGAGGTTCGGGAAACCCCCGATCTTTTGGTATGTTGCGGTGTCGCGGCGGAGCGTTTCCTCGTCCCTCCCCTACACGGTGGTACTTGGAAAGCAAACGTCGCCCCATCCTGTTTCCCGTCGCTCGAGCCAGCCTACACTGTGCACGTTAATACCTTTTACAAAATCAATCGTGTACTATTATTATACATCTTGCCGCCCGTATGACACATATGGTCCAAAAAAAAAAAAAAAAAAAAACAAACAAAAAATTCATTCGACCCTGAATCTTAGAACATCATATTAATGTATCATAGAGCTACCTGCTGAAAAAATTTTTTTTAAGCCTCCGAGTAATATAATTATTGAAAATTAACGTGTAACTTTGCATCCACATATATATATACTATATAGAGTATAGTTATATTATATACCGAGTCTATATTATATAATAAATATCTATATATATATACGCTATATACTAGTATATATATATTACTAATATCAGTATAAATACTTTATATATATATATATAAGCTTAATTATACTATTATTATACTACTATATACATATATCATTATTATTATTAATATACATTATATAAGTACGTATATATATTATATATATTATATGATATATATACATATTTATTATTTATATAATATTATATATATATATATATATATTAACATAATACGTATATATATATATATATTATATATATATATTTACTATTATATATACTATTAAATCATTTTTTTGGTAAGATTATATTAATTATATTAATTATATTATATAAATATTAACATATAATATTATATACTATAATTTAATTATATTAGTTATATATATAATTATATATAAATACTATATATTACATATATATATAACTATATATACTATATATAGCTACTTCACATTTACCTGAGATAGAAAATGTCGATCGTGCTATGTATACTACTACTATATATATATCATATTATCGATATTATTATTTATAATTACATATATTACTTTGATTTTGATCGTGTATGCATTATATTATATTATATATATATTAGCGTATCTTCTTTTTCCAATCTCTTGCTCATCGTCACTACTTGATTCCTATACAAATATTTATCACATTAGTTTCAATAGAATCAGTTGATTTTTTTTTTTGGATTTTTTTTCCTTCCGCTTTTTGTTTTTGAGTTTCTTTACTTAATTCATCAATTGCAATGATGCTCCAATTATTGACCATTAACATGTTTTGACTAATTTTGGAGCTGAACTTGCATACAAGATCAAATAGTTTTCTTATTTAAAATGAGTGTCATCATTTGTATTATACTTTCCATCTTGTGGGAGGAGATATCGTTGATTGAATTCAATTAGCTTTGTTAAAGATTTTCATTGTTTAATGATGTCATGAAAAAAAGGTTGACATCAGCACATCTGTAAAAGTTTCGCTAGAATATTTATGCAGGTAGTAGTAGTAGGGGATCCATATTGATGGATAACAGTTACATTTGGTACTCACCTCACCCTCCTTTGTATAGAATGTTTACCATATTTTTTGCTTTTTTTTTAAATAATTTTTACACCTTTTCGACTCTGACCCCCAAAATCAAACCCATTACTGACACCTTTTTGACCTCTTTTCATGCTACATACTTTTCCCAATAACTTGCCCATCATCCCTTGGCATTCTTCCGCAAGGTTTCTGTCATGTGATTTCCGAAACTTTTCACCATTTGCCTCCACTTTTCTGAAATTGCCTTTGCAACATGACGCCACTATCTTGCAACATACCATCAATGCATGATAAATGATCTTAACTACCGTATCTTACACCATGCTTACCTACTTGGAACCTATCTTTACTACCATAATCATTCAGCTTGGGATAAGAAAAGTAAATAAATAAAATAGAAATAAATACATTAATTAAATAAAAAATAATAACAATTAAATAAATAAATATAAAAAATAAGCAAACTATGAAAATTACACTGGATGTTGATGTTGATTTGAAAGCATTATTACTTTAAAAAAGCCATTAAAGCGAATTTAACGCCAAACTTATATGAATTTCTACACACCAATATTAAATGAAAATAAAATATTCAGTACATTAAATAGGAAATATGAGTCTTTTATTTATACGTAGACTCGATCTTGTAAAAATAGCGAGAGTACATCACATCTAATTCATGTTTTACACGAGTGTCATTAATAAAACTATCTAAACAATAGTTTTCATTGTTTTTAAATAGAACTTTAATTCAGTTTTTTAAAACTTTTCATTCAGTTTCCGTGGAGCAATCGGAAGAGTGTCAGAGTTGCTCGGCACAGGGCACGGGTTCATTCCCTCGTTCGGATCCTAGGTAGTAATTACCTAGAGTAACTTCCCTCCTAGAGTAGGACACTGCCCATAAGGTATGAACCAAAAATTTTTTTTAACTTCCATTAAAAAGGCGAAATCAATTTTTATTTGATCTGTAGTGATGTACGAGGTCAGGTCATGGAGTCTGATGAGAATTAGTTGCAAAATTTAGATTCTATGAAATTACGTCCATGGGAAAGGGCTTATGGAAAACTAGTTGATCATTTCAATGGGAAAGGAGGCAACCCACGAAGCAAGGGCCATTGGAAGTTGGTTGATCATTCCAAAGGGAAAGTATGCAATCCACGCGACGGGGACCATGGAAAGCTAGTTCATCATTTCAATTTGAAAGGGTGCAATCCACTGAACCTGGCAATTAGAAGCTGGTTGATCATTTTAATAGGAAACGAGAAAATCCACTGGCCCATGGAAAGCTGGTTGCTCATTTCAGTGGGAGGGAATGAAATCCACGGGATCCATGGGAAGCTGACTAACCATTTCAATTGGAAAGGATGCAATCCACGGAGTCCAAGGGAAGCTGGTTAATCATTTCAATAAGAAAAATGCAATCGACGGGACAGGGTCCATGAGAAGCTGGTTAATCACTTCAATGAGAAAGGATGCAATCCAGGGGACCAGGCCCATGGGGATGCTGGTTGATCATTTCAATGAAGGAGGATGCAATCCGCGGGACCGGACCCATGGAAAGCTGGTTGACAATTTCAATGGGAAAGGATGCAATCCACGGGACCGGGTCAAAGGAACGGCTGGATTGTTCATTTCAATGTTGAAAAAAGCTACATCCGGGGTCATGGAAGCAACTGGTCTTCTGCCCAGCTATTTCAATGGGGATTAAGGATGCATCCAATGGGGTTGCTCTATGTGAAGCTAGAGTTGATCATTTCAATGAGAAAGGGTGCTATCCATAGGGTTCATGGGAAGTTGGTTGATGATTTCCATGGGAAAGTATGCAATCAAAGAACACAGGGTCTATGGGAGCCTGGTTGATCTTTTCAATGCAATGCAAGGGGTTCATGGGAAGGTGGTTGATAATTTCAATGGGAAAGGATGGAATCCATGGGACTGGGTTCATGGGAAGCTGGAAACATATAGGATTCTCATATTCAAATGAAAAAGGATGCTAATCCTAGGGTCCATAGCAAGTTGCGTTGAAATCATTTTATAAATAAGGGAAATAGATGCAATTCACTGAACAGCTGGATTCGGATCAACTCCAATTGAGAAACAAGATGCCATTCTCACAGAAGAGTTACAACTAAGAGTGAGACGCTGATTTGATCCTTTTCACATGAGAAACGACTGAGACCATCCTACTGAGAGAGCTAGATACTTGCGACCTGTCATGCCCTCCACACACCGAACAGCCAGCCCGAGAGAATAGCTCGCTCCAATAGCTCTGCCCTCCAAGCACACAACACAAGGCGGAGAAAACCAATGGCAGTGAGTGGTATTCCGCTCAGTGAGTGTGGTTGAATATATATACCTCGCAACACCCTCCTGATGTTAAGTATTGGAACTGACTACATAAGTATCCAGTTCATATAATTCTAATCTGCGCTTCCAAAAAAATAAGGAATGCTCTCACGGAACTTACTATAAATGAAGCTTTAAGTTTAATTATATTTTAATATATTAATCTAACACAGAATAAATCTTAGCTCATACAATCATATATACCAACATATAAACTTACCTATAATACATATACTATATAATATATACTTAATCTGATACTAATTAATATAGTAGTCATAATTAGTAACGTGCTATATATATAACATCAACTAATATATACATAGCCAACATATATGAATTAGATACAATATAATATAATATAACTATATATATATATATAACTATATTTATATTATATCATATATATAATTGATAACGTCAATATATATATTCCATATAATTATAACTTAATATAATACTTACTAATGAGTACTACTAATAACCATATAATATAACTAATATGATATTATATAGTACTATATATATAATTAAATATATATATATATATATATAATGATATATTACTAATACTATATACTACTATTACTTATATCTACTGGTGTTGACGGCTTTTTCCAACGATCGATCATGCAAAATAACCCTCTTAGGTTACTATTTTATATATCATATCCGCATACATCAATATAAAATATCACATAAAATACATAATAATAAATAATTAATAATAATCATGAGTAATAAGAATTTCTTAATAGTTTATAGATAATAATAGATATATAATTAAATAATAATAATAATAACTAGTCATAATTATGATAATCATAATATATACACTTCTTGTAGATTTGAAACATTAACCACAGTTTTTTAGTTTAAAATACCAATAATACATATAATAATAATAATAACATAAATAATAATAACTTAATTAAATAATAATCAATAATTATAACTAAATAATAATAATAATCATAATATAATACATTAATAATATATCAATAATAATACAATTAATAATAGATAATAAATGATAATAAATTTAATTAACTAAGTAATATAAAAACATAAGTTAATAATAAATAATAACAATAATAATAAATAATCAAATAAACTCACTAAACAATAAATCAATAACTATAATCGAATTTCACTCTTTCATACAATTTATTATTTAATACAGCACCAATAAAATTAATTATTAATTACCAATTCAATTATTAAATTAAAATATTATAAAGTAACTATTAATCATTCAAATCAATATAAAATTTTTAGATATATTATACTTATAATATTATATTCACTTAACGCATCTATAATATTATTATTCATCACTTACTTATTAAGAGCCAAAATTATCAAAAATACAACTAAAATATTCGTCAACTGTCTTTTCAATCTTATCAGACCAAATAATTAAATATTTGGGGAGAGAGCGATGCAATCACTAAAAGATTTGAAGCCCAAAGCATTCAATGTTTTTTTGCACATTTTTTGAATATAATTAATTTGTGGGAAAGAGAAGGCCAATAAATGTAAGGTATATAAAGATGAACAATTAATAGGAAGACAAAGAATCAAATTCGAAAAGTCGTGTAAGTCCCGATTTTTTTGAAGTTCCTGTTGGAGTTCACTCTCAAAATTCTCGAGATACTGTAATGCCTCTCCTTCAGAATATCTAAATCAACACGGAATTTCCTACTCTTGTGATATCGATGAAAGACCCCGCGGATACAAAAACTCAACAAACGAAAATAAATATCTTGGCATAACAATATACTGGTGGGACCTTAAAAAACAGCAATAAGAACAGGTCCTCAGATAAAAGAGCAGACTGAAATACTCTGAATACCTGAAACATAAACGAAAGAAAAGAAAGGAATGTAACGGAAAAGCCACGGAAGGATTTGCACATTTTCTACTTTCAAACATTTTGTTATTATTAGATGGTCTTAAAAGCAAATATCTATTCCTATAATCAAATGACAAAGCAACATGATACTCTCTCTCTCTCTTCTCTCTCCCTCTCTACTGACTGTTCTCTCTCCTACCTCCTCTCTCTCTCTCTCTTCTCTCTGCTCTCTCATCTCATCACTACATCTCCTTACCACTCTTCTCTCTCTTCTACTCCATCTCTTCATCCATTCACCCATCATCATACCCGTCCTCTCTCTCTCTCTCATCTCATACACCAAAAAACAACTATCTTAACTCCATTACGTATTCACTAAATCACCCTTCTACTAAACCTAATTAATAAGATACATAACACTATATCTAACTACCTATACAACATACCTAAATATATTAAAATTCAAATATATACCAATATAACAATGAATGTTTTATAATAATAGTACAAATAATACTTTTAGATATATATAAGAATATATACTAATTATATAAATATGGCTGCAATTAGTGTCCGCAGAAAATAACTAGATCTTTAAAAACACTTTAATACTACAGCTAAAAAAGACATACATATATTCGGATCAGCTTAAACGTATAGCCCTGAGTCAACGCTAGATAATTTAATGTGTCTAATTAATGAGTAATAACATACACCTCCATTCCAACTACTAGAGTTCGTGTAAAATATTAAAATTCTATCAAAAAATCTGCAATCTCTAAAAACTGGTTCATTACTACAGAGGGTTCATAAATCTGCCTAACGGTCCCTGAATAATAAACGACCGAACGAGCCTTTCGCATACGCCACAAATCTGCTTTCATCGATCGCACAAATATTAAAATATATTTAGTATATTATTATATATATATATTATTATTCATATATATATATATATAATAATAGTATTATAATAATATATTATATATACTATTATATATTACGGCACACTAGGGGCTCGAGCCGACGGGATGAACATAGGGGGGGATTGTTTCCATACCCCGTAGGGGAGGGGCGGCAGAACCCCCGCGACACCGCAAATACCAAAGAGCCGGGGTTCCGGTGAGAGACCCTCCCGGAGGGGGGAAATAATCCTACCGCTCCGTGATTCCCGGGTAAGGCCAGACGAGACCCGGACTCCTGCCATGGGCTTTATACCCTTGGGTTATTCTTTAGTTTAAACACCACCCATTATTTAAAGGGCCAACTGTAAGGTTACGTATTAAAAAATAAGTTTAAAAACACTTACTCCATCACATTATTAACACTTTTTTCTACGATGACCATCGAGATATTACCACAAGCAAAAAAAACACCGATTTCACAGGACTACACCTCTTTCACGCATGATATCCAAAATAGTATTCCGACTGTTACTGTAGCATTAATAGATTTATTAAATAACATTAGATGAACGGACCAATCTAAACGCTGCGGACCCTTAAATAAACATTATATAATTCAATACATTATTCCATAAAAAATAAATCTAAATATAATATAATATATAACAACTATCGAAATAACCTTAAATAGCAACCATGACATCCTATATATAGTAATAACATATCTATCATAATATAGTAAGATAAAATAACAATGAAAAATGATATCATATAAATTAAAAAATAATCAGAACCAATAATCTAAATAAAATATAAATAATACTGTTTTGAAAAAAAACCAAACAAGAATAACACATAAATAACAAAATTGATGTGTGTAGTGATGTATATAGTGTGTGTGGGTGATAGACAAAAACAAGAAAAAAAAAATAAGAAACACGAAAAAAAACTTGGTCTGTGGGGCAAGTCCAAGATCAATCTTCACAATATTAACTGCAAACCCCAAATTAGAATGAGTATACCTCAACCATGCAATACGGATTTAATAGTAGAGTTTGAGAAACAAACACTAAAGAACCACTGTTAACTTTTCTTTATTAATGCATCGGCAAAGTTAGGCATCGAGCCGAGGGGAACCAGAGGGCGAGCGTTTTCCATACCCGAGGGAGAACAAAGGGCGCGCAAGGAACCGCAGACCCAACATATACAAAAGAGCGGGTTCCGAGAACGACCTACCCGGAAGGGGAAGAAACAAAACAAAGTCCCTACCCCCTGATAATCTTACACCGGCCAAGGCCGCAGAGCACCCCGACAAACTAACCCAATCTCTGCCGCACCCTCTACGCCTTGTGATATTCTTTAGATGTAAAAAAACAAAAATTAAAAAACAAAAAAATAAAACGATTTTACTACATCTGAACATGGCTTCGAAAAATAACTATTCTACATTTGTCGCCCTATCAACTTTTAGATGTTTATGAATGGGCTTTTAGTATTCGGGATAACAACGAAATGTAACGAATGAATTAATACATTTAGGTGAAATTAGGCCAACTCATTCAATTTCTATAAATCCCCTCCATATCATCTGTAATCTACAGTGTGATGAAAGCAGTACATACTTCTTTAAGAATTTACTAAAGCTATTCACTATTTCATATATTTACAAATATACAATAAAAACACTTCTTGGAAACCTCATTTCATATACTCTACAACCCAAACTCCTTGTACCAACTGTCCTTAATTACTTCCATTTCCGATCTTCCAAACTAACAGGATCATCAATTTCCTAATACTGCCTATTTTCCCCTCACGAAGTTATATGTTATTGAATTAAAATATCACATAGACAAAACTCCAACAATCTACGTCAACACAAATATCCAGGCAAGACCTGAAAATAATTCTCACTCCAGCGGAATTCTCAACTAAACAGTGAAATTACTTAGAGCAAAGAGTAAACTAACACCTCAATAATAGGTTAACTATATTTCGAAATAAAAACTTCAAAAACAACATGTCCCCCTGTAATATCAACGTTAGTTTGTATTTTATCAATATCTTCATTTACTAAATAAATAAAATTAAAAAATTCTAACTTTAATTTATGAAGGTCAATAGGTCGACTTTCTCCCCTTATATATTAAACTATATATATAGTTATACTATATATATAATTACTATATATATATATATATATACTAGTATATAGTATACTACCATATAACCAAAACAACATATATATCATTATAGCATACCAATATTAAGCCCACCACATACTCTATACTATCTTCACTCCCCATATAAGTGACTCAATAAATCATACGAAATATATACAATATATAATCCACTTAATATATTAAGGAGCTGAATTTACTCATTTGCTTGCCATATTGTTGTAAACAAGTTGTCGTTACATGTTTCTCTCGGCTCGCGCTGTGTGTGTATTATGCAACTACTCACGCATATTATATAAATAATATACATATAACTAAATAATATATAACATTACAAAGATATCACAATAACTCGAGTGTCACAACGCATCTTATGTCCACACTACAATAAACATACCAAACTCAACTACAATACATTTATAGTTACAACATACTAATATAAAATATATATATATATCTCCTCCCATAATATATATTATACTATTTAATATTATTACTACTTATCGACATGGCACACTACCCAAAATGACCCAAAACATTCCTAACTTATTTTATCCACACTCACACGCACCACTCCCTTTCAAGCGCCAATATAAACCGATAATAAACCACCTAATACACACACCGTCCCAACACTCATAAACCTCAACAACTCACTCACCATTCTTCCTACATAAAATAATATTTAAAAACACAATAACATAAAAAAATTTATAATATATAAACTAACAAATACAAATAGAAGGAAAATCATCACATTGCCAAATAAATATCGGAAACGGTCATCAACTAAAGCGACAAAAACTAAACAAATAATTATTATAATATTATTCAACTTATGTAAAATTTCATCCAGCTTTGGAGCGTCCGAAGGCGCTAGCCAACCAAATATATAAGCATTCCTAAAGAATGGAAGATACACGGATTCTTTTCACAACAACGCTCTAAAATATTGAAATTTGAATCCTGAATAGGATGATTTTTCTTTTTGTAAAGAGATTGAGAATTGATCGCAGAATAAGCGGGATGGTGCAAATGTTCCACACAAAGTTCTATAGGAGATACCTTTATTGTCCAGCAATGCGAATAGAAAGAATTACGAGTAGTCTTTCCTATGTAAGGTGGCCCATTCACAGATCACCGCACTTATCCTGAAGATCTGGTATGAACATAGAAGGTAAAGGAAGTTTTATCTTTAACTTTGAAGAATTTTCCAATTTTTATTTTCATTTGAAAAAAGCTAATCTGAAGTTGAACTGGAATAATTTTGATTTAATATTCTTTTAATTCTGAGTTCAATTTCCAACTCACTCTCCCGATAAAAGGTAATTTCATATACAGGAAATCCTTGGGAACTTATAATTTAGCCGCAATAATAATAATCTATATATATAACATATACTATATTATAATATATTATATAGTATTATATATATATTATATCTATACTATTATATATATAATAATACTGATATATATATATATATATATATAGATATATATATTATACATATATAACTATCATATACTACTAAATATATTTTATCCCGGTTATATATATATTTATAATTATATATATATCATAACTATACTTATTGTTATATAACCTATAATCATATATATATCCTATATTATATATCCTTATATTAATTACTATTTCTATTATATATAATATATATTATGATATACATATGACTACAACGTATATATCTATACTACTACTATTAAATATATAATGATAATAAATATACACGACCTAGTATACTATTTATATATAACAGCATCGCCCTTTTGCCGCGCGTCCTTTTCTGCCAAGTTAATAGCATTAGGCTTAAACGAATTACCCAGATCGATAACAGGATGGACGACAGGACGAGTTATTGGTGTGGCGTACCGGTGTCATCCCAAAGTGGTGCCCTGCCCCTTACACGCCAAGTCAAAATCTCGTACCCTCGCGCAAACCAACCCATGCTAGGCTTCTCAACGTAGAGGGCGTAAAAGTTTTCGATGTGATGCTATTTTGATGACGTAATCTCGTCGTCCGACGAGATTACCCCCCTGCGAAATCATCCCGGTAAGGGGCGGACGCTCGCCCCCAAAAAATTAAAAATAATCGGAAACAAGACTGAAACTTGGAGACGGGTAGAGGATTTGGAGTCTGAGACGGAGTGGAGTTGGATTCGGCTGTCGGAGTCCAGGACGCCCCCGGCCAGTCAGGGGGGTCCCCTCATTAGAAAAAAAGAAGAAGAAAACCTTTAATGCAAGATAGAGGGAGGGAGAAAGGGGAAGGAAAGAGGAAGTAAGGAAGAAAGAGAATGAGGAAGGAGGGAGTCTGAGTAAGGATTCAGAGTCAGAGGAGTCGGTAGTCAGTTACCGGCTCACGGTGCAGTGCCGAGTCAATAAACATTCGTATAACAACAATGTGTGGGTGTTTATAAAGATTTCGATGTCTGTAGATTTCGAAAATATGATTTTCAATCAATCAAGAAAAAAAAAATAAAAATTAAAAAATAAATAAATAAATAAATAACAATATTTCTTTATTCTTTTATGTCTTTATAAAACTTACAAATTTTACGTTTTTATCATCCTAAAGCAGGTAATCATGTAAAATTTCAAACAGTCCCCTCTCACACCTTTACTCGTACTATTGATCTATTGCATGTGAATGTCTTATTTTTACTAAAATTGTCAGCGTTTTTACCATACCTAAAGCAGTATAAAAATCAAACTGCCCTAGCCTCCTTCACCTCTTCCACTGCATCTATCTTGATCTTCATCTGATCTATTGTTTCAAGTCATATTTTTATTAAAATTGGTCATGAAACTCCACCTGCCCTAATACTTTGTAAATAACAATATTAGCAACCTACACTCCTGGTCACACCATGATCTATGGATCCGGTCTATCATTTATTTACTTTCAAAAATAATATCAATGTGTTTACATTACCCCTAAATCAGAGTAAATCAGTCAAATCAAAACCGGCCAATGCCACACTGCCACGTCATCCATGATCTATTGATTTTTCTGACTGGACTATTAGTATCTATTGATTTTTCGTCAAGAAACTTTTCCTGTAGTATTTATAGTTTACATTAAGTAAACAAATTCTTTATACCACTGCATCAACGAATATTATGCTAACGTAAACAAGTTTTCACATTAAATAAAGCTAACTTGCTTCATCTGAACTCAGAATATAATACACAATGACAAAACTGAGCACATCTTAAATTTTGATAAACTGGTAACGGGTTAACAAAGTGGCATGCACTTTATCAACAGTTATAAGAATAACTACATATCTACCACAAAACACGTATAATCTATCTGCACACTTTTGTCATGCATATCTTCTAACCATAAACAATGCTTGTAATTTATATTAACATCCGTAACTATTTATACTAAGAATTTATACTATGAACAAAGGTAGAATAAACAACATATCGGTCCAATGAATATATGCCTAACGTAACAAAGTTTTTCCACGATCAATAAGCAAGATCACTAGCATCACCCTGACTATCTGATGAATCCATCTCTTGATTATGACCCACATACCTTAAGCGATGCTTCTGTTACCAATTTGGCGCACTGCTCGACATGGAAGTAACTAACCATAACATACAAAAAATAACGGTAAGCCTTACTCACACTTTTGTCATGCATCATCTCTAGACAATGAACAATGTTAATTTATGATTAACATGGTAATATTTTAACTAACCACTATCTGACCAACGATGGGCTAATTATCTTATCGGTCAATGAATATATGCTAAATGGTACACAAAGTTTTCATCATCAATAAAAGCAAGCACTAACATCACCTGAACTATGAATATATGTACAAAGGCCACAAACCCTAACTCATGTACCTCAAGGCCGTTGAATAATACTGTTGCAACACTGCTTTAATCAAAGTTCCCAGCACTTCACCAACTTGAGAGAACTAACACTTAGGATTAAAAAATCGTAACCGTATGCATACTTTGTAAACACTATCTCTTAACCATACGTCATTGTAACTTTAACAATTATAGCATAGTAACCATTGAAGCAAGAACTCTTAATCCATAGCCATAAACCCCCCAATAATTAAGATTACCGACCACACGATATACTATATGCTAAGGCGACAAACGTTTTCACATTATAAAGGCTGTACATAGAATCATCTGAACTAAGTAATATAATCCACAACGACAAACCTTCTAACCATACCTTAAGCCATGAATAATACACTGTTAGCGTAACCAAAAATTTTCGCACTTACATACGTAAAGTAAACTAACATTGCTGCAAAAACGTAACTATTCATACTTTTTTCAAGCATATGTCTTCTCTAAACATATTAACGTTAATCATACACTGACACAGTCACTAACATTTAGCATAATGAGATGTATCTAACCTTGTACCTGAGATTTATCATATCCAGCTCCAACGAATATCATGCTTAACCGTAACATACTGAGAATGTTTTTCTAACATTTAAATCATAGTCAATATTTTAACAAAAAATTTATCATAACCTTACCTAAATCATTAAATCGCCCAAACACATATAATTGCAACTATAAACTAATGTCTTTATCAATACGATGAACATAAAATAAGTTTCTTGTGAATAAATATCGAGGTAAAGATGTTATTAAGTTTACCGTAGATTAAATGACAGTACAATCAAAACACACCAGTCCCCCTCTCCCGGCCCCTCCACTAGTCTACCCGTACAATGATCTTCTTGTCTATTGATCTAATGTTTCAGGTCACACTATCGAGTAATCATCTCGGCATAAACATAGTACACAAAATAAGTCTTCTTATCTATACTAACCAACAGCAATATATGCTAAACCGTCAACATGGCTTTTCAAATTTAATAAATGCTAAAATTCAGCTATACCAGAACTAAGAATACTTACATTGATAGCAATGACAAAGAACCTCAAACGAACACCTTACGCGACCGATATCAAACTACTTAACCCATTACCAAAAGTTCTCATTACTTAGCACACAATAATACCTAGAACAGCTACAAAACGTAAACCTATTCACACCTTTTTTCCAAGTCATAATCATGTATTCATATCTCAATGTCTAATTTCTACTATTAAACCAACTTTTGATTTACCGTCGCATTTCGAAGTATCATATTTCGGATAACAACATAGCACAAAAATGAGTTCTTTATATATATACTAACCAGCGAATATGTGCTAACATAACAATTGTTTCACATTACATAAAAAGCTAACATAGCATCCTATGAACTAAGAATATAATGGATCACAACATACCTAGCACACCTGACAACATCAAACTTATTTCTACGAATAAAACTTTGTTCACATATAAACTAGTAAAGTTTCATCAAGGTCTTACGTGTAAACTCAACATTGTCCTTTACAAAAACCGTAACCATGATTCCATACTTTTTCCAAGCAGATCTCTAAACATATTACCTGAAGTTAATATACAGTTTGATCCCACGTAGTATATTTAAAACTAAGACTTATCCAGTTACACTTGCTGTTGCCTACATTATCATACAGACCTCCACCTGAAATAGCTCCAGAATGCAACTCTCTCTCCAAAACCATTTAATCATAAAAAATAAGTTCTTTGAATAAAAACTATCATAGTAAAGTAAAGTGTATAGGTTTACTGATTTTAAAGCAGTTAAATCTCAGTAATCAGTAAACTCAGAAACCATTCCAACCCGTCTCCCCCATACCCTATCACCATCTCATGACAGTCCTTTGATCTAGTGGATTCTAATATGCATTCCATGTTCATATTCGGTATCATTTCGGCATCTAAAATGAACACAAAATACAGCTTTCTTTAGAATACAAACACATAACGACCAGTTTTACCATTCAATAAAGCTACAGCGATACATAACACTGAACTAAGACATATAATGTACATACGACCAAACTTCAACACTCACCCATACGTAATGAAATTAAATACTTAAACAATTAACAACTCTCCCACTTAAAACAACAGCTAAAGTAACCCTAACACCTTCTTACAAAAAGCAACCTAATCACACTTTTTCAGCCATATCTCTAACAGTATCAATGTAATTTTACATTAACATCGTCAATATTTGAACACAAAAATTTAGCATAACTCCTTGTCTAATCATCATTCCTCCTGAACATACATATAATGCTAATCTGTACAAATTTTACATCAACTTTCCGTTCATATGTAAAATTCATTCTTACCGTGCCGTCTACAATACATATCCCCAACGATTAATTGCATAAATTCACATAACAAAAGTGTTAAACCAAACATAAACAAAAATAACAAAATTTATTCTTTACATAACTCTCATAAAAAATAAGTCTTTGAATAAAATACAATAAAGATCGATAAATAGTTTGCAATTCCTTAAAAGCGTAAATCAGTAAATCAGTAAATCAAACCACCCATCCCTGCAGTCCCCTATTAACCCACCCGCCTATGATCATGCCTATGATCTATTGAACTATATATCCAAGTCAATTTCGAGTATATTTTTGGAATCAAACTATATCAACATAAAACAATAACGTTCTTTTGATATAACACTGACATCCTAACGAAATAAAAACTCAATCTTACCGCAAACAAAAGTTTTAGCATCAATAAAGTTTAACAATCTTAATCACCTATACTGGAATCTTAAGCGAATATAGATGTACCCAATGTCAAACTAACATATCTCGCGTATGAATGAATCCCACGCTACACATCGCTGAAATAATCGCTCCTACTTATCAAAGACAATTAACTTCATAGTAGGCCTGCTAACAGGATCCATACCAACTACCTTGATTATTTCTCCCACTTTTCCCCAACATCCATCACTCAGACAACAGGTCAAAAGTGAATTATCTCAACCAAAATCCGTGCCACCTTAACCAAAACGCTCCGAGTCAGCGATGCATACGTCGGTAATTTGTGAAGACACACATCCTATCACGAAGGATGTTACCGAACCAGGCCTCTTGTACATAGATTGTTACAATTGACACTATCTTCAATCAAAGGTCACTCGTCTTCGAGGCCATAATAACTGCATTGGTGGAATTTATGATAAACGTTCAGCACCATTTCAGCAAAAGATTCTTGACAGCCAAACCTAAACAGTTACATCAACCAAAACTTAACCTTAAACTCACCGTTTCTAGGCACATTCATGTCAGTTTAACACAGTAATTCTTAAAAACATCCATTCTCTCAACAAATCAGTGTTTAATTTTCAAAGCATTATAATATTTAACATACCATACCTAACTTACGAATAAACAGTTTTTCATTAGCAAAGCTCTTTGGCAACACTCCCCTCCCGAGAGAAAAACCCAATGGGATGCGCCCCTTGAAAGGGTGTGAATCCTGAGAGGGGGGATCACCCCGAAGGGGTGTAAGCGGGCATTACCCCTCCGAAGGAAGGCCAAAACCCGCTTACACCCTGTTAATGTTAGTGGTTCAGGATTCACCCCTTCAAGGGCGCATCCCATTGGTTTTCTTCTCGGAAAGGTGGGATGGTTGTTGCATATTAGGATTACTTTGGTTAATGAAAACTGTTTATTCGTAAGTTAGGTTTGTTTGGCAGGGTGTGTAAAAGAAGATGTTTGAAAGTAAACGTAGATAAGAGTAGGGTTATGGCTTGTGAGTGGGACAGTCCTCCGGTTTTGCATGTGTTGAAGTTTGTTAGATGGTGAGCAAGCTGGACAAGTGTCTGGGTTTAAATAATTAGGAAATTATATGTTGGATGAAAAGGAACTGATGCATGCAGAGTGTAGTGGCAGAAGTTAGTGAATGGCAAGGAAGTGGCTGGATGCAATTAACGTGGTAGGTGAATGCAATGGGACTTAGTTTTGAGCTTTCTAGGGTTCTCATTTTCATGAGCGGTTATGTATTTTAATGATTTGTTGAAAATTTAATATACACAAACAAATTAATTACTTAAGAAACTGTAATTAATGTCATAGTCAAAAGTTAAAAGTAACGGAAGTAGTTATGCACACGATGAGCCGGCCCCAACTATCTTCTCGAAACATAAGATGGTATCAGTCTCAAACCTGGTATGATGTTCTATGTATTGTTTAAGCTCGATGATTACGACGAGATTTCAACGTCGGGATAGATGTATATAGAGGGGGTTTTACCTTCCCGAGAGCAAGGTGAAAAAATTTATAACGCTACGCACGCCTTCTGCCCGCTTCCTTTTCTAGTCAGAAGGGGATTAAGGCTTACATACGCCATCGAAATGGTGGGATCACAGGCGTAGTTTGGATGACCCGTAGGCACCCGCTAAGTGGGTGCTTGCCCTTACCGCCAAGGTCAAATTCGTCGTGTTTTTAAAACCGATGATTAGGTAACGTGGAGGGCTAAACAATTTCGCATGTGAGCTATATGATGACGTAATCTCATTGGAGACGAGATTACGTCCCCCATGCGTACGTAAATTAAAATAATCGTAGAAGACTTGAAACTTGGAGCGAGGTAGGGATTGGGTCTTTGAGGGACAAAATCGGAGTTGAGAAGTTGGATTTGGCTCGTCGGAGTCCTAGGGATCCCCCGGAGGGGGGTCCCCTATCTTGAAATAAAGAAGAGAAATGCATGGCAATGCAAAACAGAGGAATAGGGGAAAGGAGTAAGGAGTAAAAGAAGAATGAGGCAAGGAGGAGTCTAGAGAAGGTATTCAGAGTCAGAGGTAGTCGGAAGTCTAGTACCGGTCCGGCGCGGTATGCAGATGTTCAAGTAAAACCATTCGTGTATAACACTAATTGTTGGTTATCCTTATATTTGTCTCTATAAGCAGTCTGGTAGATATTTCGAAAATGGATGGTTTCCCACGAACCATCAAGAAAAAAATAAAATAATTAACTAATAAATAAATAAAATTTCTTATTCTTTTTAATGTTTATAACAATACCCTAAGCAGTAAATCAATTATAATCAGTAATATCATCAAACAGCCCTTCCTCACCCCTTTCATGATCATTGATCTATTGATCTATTGATCTATTGATTGAAGTCATATTTCTTTTACTAAAATTGTCCACGTTTTACATACCCTTAAGCAGTAAATCAGTAAATCTAGTTAAATCAAAACATGCCCATCACTCAAGACCTTCCATATAAATCTATTGATCTAATATGATTAAAGATATAATTTAATTATTAGTAACAAACACTACATTTTTACATACCCTATCAGTAAATCAGTAAACTCCAAACCACCCAAACCTACACTTTTGTCTAACCATGATCTATTGATCCCTATTGATTCAGGTCATATTTTTTTACTAAAATTATCATGTCTTATTCAATACCCTAAATCAGTAAATCACGTAAATCAAACCGGCCATGCCACACTGCCCACGTCATCCATGATCTATTGATCTATTGATTCAAGTCACATTTCGAGTATCATTTTGGATAAACATAACATAAAAGCAAATTCTTTATACACTGATCAACGAATATATGCTAACGTAACAAAGTTTTCACATTAATAAAACTTACTTAGCATCATCTGAACTATGAATATAAAACACAACGACAAACCTGACACATCTTAAACATGAATAAACTGTTAACGTTAACAAAGTTTCGCACCTTACAACATAAAGTAAAACTAACATAACATACAAAACGTAACGCTACTCATGACTTTTGTTCGATGCATATCTCTAAGATAACATTGTTAATTTATATTAATTATTGCATTTATCACGTAAAATTTATACACAAACATTGGCTAATTATCATATCGGTCAATGAATATATGCTAACGTAACAAAGTTTTCACATCAAAATACATACCCTCATGAAAGACCCTAGGCGCACTCAAGACTTGGTCCCTTTATATCCACCAACGATTAATTGCACCAGCCACCTTCCTGTTATTCACCCATTCCCTTTATTAACATATATCCTAAATAATTTAACTCAGACACTTGTTCAGCTTGCCTCACCATCTAACATAACTTCCACCGAGAACTGTCCTCCACTTCACAACCCATAACCCTACTCTAATCTACGTTTACTTTCAAACATCTCCTTTACACACCCTCAAATCTCTCTACCAATCCTCTCAAACTCTTCAGATTCGCCACACAAAACCAAATCATCTGCATATATTAGGTAGGGCACCCTCCACTCGCTTCCATTCTCCGTTATTCTAACAGTATCCCCTGCCACCCCCACCTCTAATTCTTTCGTAATCCCACCCATATACAAATTGAATAACAAAGGATACGATAACACGTATCCCTGTCTCACTCCATTATATAATATTAACCAATCCTTTCAAATCCATTTATTCTTACACCACGCTTCATCTATTTCATTCATACTTTTGATTTCATTCAGAAGCCTACCACCAACACTATATATCACTAACACCTGCCATAGAGCTTTCCTACTAATCCTATCATACGACTATTGAAAAATCCATAAAACCTAAATACAATTTACTCTTCTTCGCCCTCATTTTCTCAATTATTTATTTCAATGTAAAGATTTAATACACACATCCTCTACCACTTCTAAGCGTACCTTGTTCTTCACAATCAGTCCTTCAGTCACTTGGCACACTCTTTAGACCAAAATACCAGCATATATCTTTCCCTACAACACTAATAAAACTAATTCCCCTATAATTCCTACAGTTACCCCTATCTCCTTACCCTTATATAAGGGCATATTACTGCTCTCCTCAAATCCCTCGGAAATATACCCTCCATAAGCCTTTATCAACTTCCAAATCCAATCATTCACATCTCGCCTCCGTACTTGATCATTTCGCCAGTAATTTCATTTATACCTGCAGATTAACCATTCTGTTAAATTTTCTTCACTCTTACCCTTTAAATTTCATGACCCTCATTCCCCAAATACCTTTCCTTCTTGCACCATCAAAACCCACACACTTCCACTATCACCTCTTCCATCTACTGCCATTATCGTTATGCAGATTTTCGAAGTTGTTCCCTCCACACTCTCCTCACATTCATTCATCAGTTCGAAAGCACCATCCCTATCATTATTTGTATGCAGGATTTCCCTTATTCCTATATTAGTATATATATATAATATATATAATTATAAATAGTATAATATATATATAATATATATAATATATATTTATATATATATATATACTATATCATATACATAACTATATTATATATATCATATATATTATATATTATTAAAAGTGTTTTTTAGGTTGACTTGGGTGGGTCAATTGACTCTAAACTTTCAAAAAGTACAACAAAGATTGTAACGGCATTTAAAAGAAACGGGAAGAATTAAATAACGGAAGTTATCTGTGGCGGTACATGAAATAAAAGAAACGAGTCGTACTCAGTTACTCCAAAAAAACTAATTCCGTTAGTAACGTAGTAACGGGTGTACTCTCCCTCTATTATATATTATATATAGTATAGTATATTATAATTATATATGATTAATTATATAATATATATTTATATTATATATACTTATATATTAATATATATATATATAAATGTAGACAATGTTTCTCTATTATATATATATACTATACTATATAATTATATATATATAAAGGTTTGTGCGAGCACTGAAATTTTGCCAAAGCGCGCTGCACCGCACCAGAAGGTCGATGCACCAGCACCGCACCAGCACCAGCACCAGCACCAGCCCCGCCTCGCACCTTTTTAGAGGTGCGTTTAGAAGTGATAGAGGATGTGTTTATCAAATCTTTACATTGAAACAAATAAGTGAGATAAATGAGAGATTAAAAGAATAAATTGTATTTTAGGTTTTTTGGATTTGTCAACGGCCTATGATTATATTTAAGTTTGAAGCTCTATGGCATGGGTGTTAGTGATATATGGTGTTGGTGTTAGGCTTCGAATGAAATCAAAGTTATGTATGACGATAGTGAGCATGCGTAGAATAAATGGAGTCGAAAGTGATTGGTTTAATATTAATCACGGAGTAAGGCAGGAAGTGTTATGCCTCTATTGGTTATTCAATTTGTATATGGATGGGGTTATGAAAGAAATAAAGGGGGTGGGTGGCAGGGGATGGTGTTAGAATGATGGGAAATGGAAGAGAGTGCAGTGTATCCTCCTATTATATGCGTGGCGAATCTGAAGAGAGAGCTTAGAAGAATAGCTGGGCTTGGGAGGGTGTAAAAGGAGGGGTCTCTTGGAAAGTCAAGAGTAGATAAGAGTAAAGTTATGGTTGTCAGTGAAGACTTTTGAGGTCTGTGATTGTGATTAGGTTTAATTGGTTCTGATTTGGTTGTCTATTTTGTCTGTGGAAGTTTCTAGTCCTCGGTGTGAAGTTATGTTAGATGGTAAGCAGCTGGAACAAGTGCCTGAGTTTAAATATTTAAGATATATGTTGGACGAAATGGGAACAGATGATGCAGAGTGTAGAAGGAAAGTTGTGAATGGCAGGAAGGGGTTGGTGCAATTAAATCCTTGGTGGATGTAAAAGGACTAAGCCCTGAGTACGCTAGGATCTTACATGAGGGTATGTTGTTACTTGTGTTAATGCATAGTAGCGAAACTATGGTCTGGAATAAGAGGGTATAGATCAAAGTACCAATGCGTATCAGATATGGGACAGATCTTAGGGCGTGTTAGGTATGAGAAGGGTGATAAAATGAAGATGAACGTATTAGAGAACTAATGTGTGGGTGTGAAGAAATGGGTCAAAGAAAGTTCGAATGAAAGAAGAGCGCTCGAGATCAAAACTGCGTTTGTACATATAACATTATCGTTAGTTAGGTTAAGCGATGTATATAGTGGTTAAGTGTGTGAGATCGACGGCTGGGTGAGAGCGAGAAAAAAGTGGAATGAGCAGTAAAGGATGCCATGGGGAAGAAATGTGAGTTGGCAGAGGCTGAGAAGACGGGGGTATAATAGGAGTGAATGGCAGATTTTTGTGAGGGTTATGGTTGTGACCCCTGGGCCAAGAGTATTTGACCCCTACATTGTACGAGTGTGCCAATTGAGGGTCCGTCGCGGTTCGTTGAATGGCTCCTAGGGCTAGATTTTCTTGAGCTGCGACCGACATTCTCACTAAATAGGCGTATAAAATAGAGGGGGCAGTAAGGCTATGCTTTCTTTTCAACTCGCGTCATATTCTTCTACTACTTTCTGTTTCCAGTGGATACTACGCACTTTACCCCAAGTCTTTGGGTGAGAGAAGTGGATGGATTACTATATGTATATATAAATTACTATATACTATATACTATACTAATATTATATATATTATTATATATATATTATCTAATATATATATTACTTATATATATTCATATATTATTATTATATTATTATATAATTATTACTTATATATAAATATTACGATATTAAATACATGTCAAGTACGTACATTTATGATTCATATTATATATATTCTTACCTTTCTGGATATTTCTTTAAATATGAGTTTGAAAGTTTCAAATCTGCGTATAAAGAGTCGCATACAGTTTTCGGGTCACGACAGATATTAGACTTGCACCAAGGCAACTTTATTCTTGAGTGAAGACTACCTCGTGGGTCTCTGACTAAATGAATTACTTTAAGATTCAGTGTTTTGTCACTTAAAAGTTCACCGACAGGCTGTAAGCCTAATCGAACAGTTTTCATTACATTCAGTGGTGTGATTTGACATATTTGGTTCATAAAGTTAGGATCAAAACAGTAGGCTCTGTTGCCGTAGCACGAATTCCACATAAATTTATTATGAAGTAATACATATTCATATTCTCGAAGGTATTTCATATATTCAGGATGAGACGTAAAATTACATGTAAATACGTCTTTAATAAAACTCAACGCTTCAGCAATGTCCTCTCCTGTCTGTAAATGTTTATTTCTATACTTCATATGTAATGGCTCGAAACTGTAAAAAGCTGCTGGATAAGAGTTAAAAATATCGCCGAGGAAAGTTGAGCCACTTCTCCAGGTACTGACAATAAGAACACGACGTATCTTCTCTGACGAGATTCTTTTCCCTGGCACGAAATCTATATCCTTTCGTTCATTTGAAAAGATTTTCTTTATGAATATTTTGTTTAAATGAATCAGCTGCTTAAAAACACTTTCGTACGAAGGTGCTTTCAGGGATTTACCCCCTTTTCTTGGAATGCTTCCATTTTCAAAGGAATTTCGCTTTTGCTTCATGTAATTAGTTCTTGTCAAATTTAATGCCTTTTAGACTGTCCGTTGTTCTCTCATTTAATATATTTATACTGTTTTCACGCACCTTTTTTTTGAAACCTCAAATAAACTTGACGTTTTTTTTCTTTTTTTTTCTTTTTTTTTTTTTTTTTGTACAGAAAAGCTCATAATTACAGATGGAACGTTCTCGATGAGGTGGTTGGAGAGGAAACATATAATAACAATTAGTATTCTTCTTCTTCTTCTTCTTCTTCTTCTTCTTCTCTTCTGTCTTCTTCTTCTTCTCTTCTTCTTCTTCTTCTTCTTAGACCTCATCTAGAATACACGCAGTGCAGTTTTGGAGTCCATACCTCAAAGAAAGACAGAAAAAAAAAATTGAGGTTGAAAGAATTCAAAGAAAGGTGACAAAAGGTATAATTCAATCCAAAGCTGAATAGAAGATGTAAGTGAAACATTCATGACTATCTGAGCATACGTAAACGTTACTAGAAATTCCAATATCCATTCTTTAGAGACACGAAGAAAACGAGAAGAAAATAAAAGAAGTTTTCAATAAAATATATCTAATGTGAAATTTAATTGACGAATATCGGGATAATACAGCAATTTCTTTATATGATTAATTAGATTTTTAATACGTAATGTGTTGTAACACGAAGATTATAATGTGCATTAAATACTTTGTCATAAACGATTTCAAAAGTAACTCCGGTTAATTAGCAAAGAAATATTTCTGTATTCCCCTGTGATTTTGGGTAATTCGATAATGGAATAGTCTTTCTTATGAATAAGTGAACAGCGCTGACATCGATTCATAAAATCATAGAAAAAGTAATATATAGATAAACACTTTAAGGATATGTCTGTCGTGAAATACTCAATTTCAACTCGATTTTACTAAAATGTCAATATACAATAAATTTGTCAGTTTAATTCTTCTGAATATATTATTGAAATAATTGGGTATTTAAGAACTAAATTCTTCTTATCGTTCATAGAAAATGTGTATTAAGATGCATTCGAGTAAAAAGGAATTACGGTCTTGTTTTTGAATTTTTATGTCTTGATGTTCATGGTCTTGTCGAAAGCTATAACCGTAATCCATTTAGTGATGGGTAATATATCAAATAACGATGAACAGCACTTTAAACTTTCTTACCATGAAATTAATAAAAAAAAAGACTGTTTGATGTTCACAGAACATTAGAACACATTCGGTTACAAAATACTTAATGAAATGACTGTAGTAGGGCTTGTATGAATTATTATTCTCGCATGTATAAACAGTATCATCTTTGAAGACTGTGATCGTATTCATTCTAGATGGAATGGCATTTGTAAGTCTGTAGTGGCTTTTGCAATGTTTTCCGCACCCATCTTAGCAGATTACCCTATATACTGCTTCTAAGACTGTGATTCATAACCTGGAATATATCAACACCTCTTGTTTAAAATAACTTCGGTATGTAAAATAGAATTTTATGACGCCTGTTCACCGCTTTAGAACAAATATGCTGTCTTATAGACTGTTATTTTTATTATGCACAAGTTCATAATAAATACCAACGAAAAAAATACTTTAACTACAATTAGTGGGAAATTGTTTGATTGCTTAGAAGCGAGAGCTGCTTCAAAAAGTTTGAATGCTATGACTTCATTATGTTTACAATAGAAAAGTTTAAAAAAAATTAATCTTTATACTGTATATTATTAGCTATTACAATACAAAAAAGTAAGTTTTTTTTGAATAACCAGAAATAGACACATAATCCAAAATTTAATATAAAGTGTAAAAAATATAACTTAAAAACAGACTAGCCTTGAGTGGACTATAAATTCCTTGCTAGTCGGTATTCTGTAGTTCTTCTTCATCTTCTTTCATACTCATATTCTTCTTCTTCTTCTAAATTAGCATCCGCATTTACTTTTCTTAATTCTAAATCTTTCTTCTTCTTAGCAGACTCCCCTTTTGAGCTTTCATTTCTTTAAAATAATTTTGCCTGCGCATTTGTATTTTCTCCCACTTCTTCTGCGTTGTGTTTCTTCTTTTTCTTTTTCAGGTATGATGAAGTATAAAATAGATGTAACCTGGATCTAACTATACTTCAAATGATTATAAAGATTGATCTTCACGAAGATTAGACGTTACATTTTCTTTTTTTAACTATTTTAATACTAATTGAGTCGGCTTCTCCCAGTTTCCTAAATATGGAACCATTCAAACCATTAATTTCTAATTGTTCACTGTATTTGAATTAGTTTTTTTTTCTTTCTCCTTTAAATCTTTTGGATGTTTAGTATTTACATATGCCATCCTTAAACAAAATACATCAGCGTAAGTATAATATATATATAATAAGAATATATAAATATATACCATAAAAATTTTGAATTATTTTATATATATAAATTGAGATGTAATTAATATTAATTATTATTAATTAACATACATATAATATATGATATAATAATATATAATATATATAATACTATATTTATATATTACATTAATATTATAATAAATATTAATTAATATATAAATATATAGTAGTTGATAAATTTATGGTTATATAGAGTGAATAAGTGCAAATAACTTATCTAAATCCATAAAAGCTACTTAGTTATATCACTCATATAAAATGACAAGAATATATAATACCTACCAATGGAGAAAATAGTAATTAAACATTATAGCTTAGGATAAATTAGACTTCTATAGATATAGGTGCAGCATGTGGCACACAAAACGTGATTAAAAAAAGAATAAAAATAAAAAAAAAAAAAAGAAAAAAAATAAATATATATATTCCAAAAACTACCCAATAGCTAAAGCGAAAAGGAAGTAACCACCCATTTTTTTATAATTTTAGTAGTTAAAATTTATTAAATTAGTAGTAAATAAAATAGTAAAATAAAAAATAATATTTAAAAAAAAAATAATTTATAATATATTTGGTTTGTAAAATAAAATTATCCTACTATTAGAAATGGAAGGCCAGTAGGTAATATTGTTTGTTATAGCTGTTAAGGCATCAAATGAAAGGCCATCTCTTCAATCCTGTCCTAGAATTAGTGAGAGTCTACTAATCTGAAATTCACGAATGAATACTCTAAGTTTCCGACTGGACCTTGAATGATAAAAATATGATGTCACTCTTGACGTACTTAGACAAAAAAAAAGATAAATAAAAAAATAAAAATAAAGAACAATAAAAAAAATTACACTCTTTAAAAAGTTTGAATAACTGTGTCTGTTCTCTTGTGCCTGTAAACTTAAAATCAGGAGAATACAGGGGTAAAATAGTATACATGGTAAGAGGCTTCTACTCATTTTCTGTTCCCGCGATTTTTGTTATGAACCTGTTTTTATTTGCTAATCAAAAATTTTGGACCTTGTTAACCGCATACTCACATATTGCAGGGGGAAGTGATATGAACGGGTGTTCGTCCTTTTCTTCCTTTTGAATCGTGCATTTTCGCGCAAACTGACCGGTTTTTCTCCAGCTTGCTACTTCATCTCTTACTGTCCCTCCCCTCTCTCCCCTTCGGGATCGTTCTCCTCCTCTCTCATAACTCTCTCCGTCGTCTATTATTTTAGGTTTTGTTATGAGTGAGTTGCAGGGTTCTAACCTCGCCCTCCCCTACGTTATTTAAGGTGAGAAAATAAATCAGTTATACTATCACCTACTATATACTACCCTTGATGTTTATCCCCGTCGGCTATTAGTAAA
>JABUQX010074129.1:0-22500 GCA_015478945.1 Trachelipus rathkii | reverse complement strand
ATAGTGAATGAAAAGTAAAAAATCCAATAATTTATATATATATATATATTGATTATCTAAAATTTATAATAACACTTATATAATAAATATAGATCAGGGACGTAATTACATATGTCTGGTAAGGTACGTTGGCAAGGCCGTACCGGCTCTGAAGGTAAGCTCTAAACGCTTACTGGGCTGGGTTAATTTCAAAGGGGGGCACATTAGTCATAAAGACCCATGAGGTACCAGTGAACTCCTCTAAAAATGTAAATAAAAGTATATACTTTTTAGAAATATTGCTAGTGAGAATATAATGCATGTGTGTATATATTTGTATATGAGTTAAATATAAAAGAGAGAAGCTGAGTTCTCATGAGAACACGTAAAAATTTCAAAGGATATGAGGACACAGAACGAGCTTAGGTGACCTAATTACTCACCCAGTAACTTTGAGAATCTACCATGTGGAAAAACCTCACTCGAGTGATTCTGTTACACTCCCTTCATCAATATGATTGTAGAATTTCATATCCTGAGACATTTTGTGTTTTCCTCCTGCGTGTTTCTGTGTGAATAAAAAAAAAAAATTTTCAAACTATGATTACATAGATTATAGAGATAAAACATTTCTGTATGACTTCTATTTATGACCGAATTAATTAAACGTACCTAGCAATAGACATACTAAAATATCTCTAAGTCCGTGTTACGTGAGAGACGACATATATAAATATCTAATAAAAAATACTTTTAACTTTTTAAACAAGTGGCTAAATATATTTTCTTCTTCTTTTTTTTTAATTTCCGCTCACTACCCATAACACCGTATGACAAATGTCGTTACAAAACTTAATATATTTTTGAGCTATTATATAAGTTGAAGAAGTATATTAGTTGTTATAATTATCGTCCTTCATACTGCGTCTTGCTCTTTCTCTGTGACTACTCCTGCATACCTATATTATATAGTATATATATATTATATTATAATATAATATATATTATATATTATTCATGTAATAAACATATAATAAAGAAGTTTTTCTTTAAAAAATGAATATGTCTTAAATATATTTGTACTAAACTATATATATATATATTATATATTATAATATTATTATATATAATATATATTATATTATATATATATATATAATATATATATATTAATATATAATATATAATATATAAAATCAAACTACATTTCGCTTTCCATATATTTTATATATATAATCTTCAAAATTTATAAATACGTAGAATTATTAATAATAATGTTAACTTTGAATCAATTTACCTTAGGTGACTAATAATAATAAAATTATAAGGTATTTTTCCAACACCAACAACCCCTTCTTCATAAAACCACACAATCTCCTCTAGCCACAACCTATAAATTTATGAAATACACAATAAAAGACACAATACTTTATACTTATGATGAAGTATGATGAATATCAAATATAATAATTTATAATATTAAATATTCAAGTATAAAAAAAGTAAATAATAATATTATATTTTTTTTGAGGCTTCACGCCTAACTGATAAAATGTAAATAAAAAATAAGTCAAGGAAATTCATACAAAACTTAAAATTTGATATTTTATATGTGTGTAAATTTTATAGAATGTTAAGTATACTTGTAGTCTATAATTGACATATATATATTTATAAATTAAATATAAATAATTATGAGAGTGGGGATACGCGTTCCCTTATGCCATATGAGTCAATTCAGCCTACTGATACTACCCGAGGTCTAGGTCAACACTCATGGTACCTATAAAAATATTTAAAAATTAAATTTTTATTATTTATCAGTATGTAAACTAAATAATGAATCAAACTACTGCATATCTTATATATATGATATATATAGTAGAAGGTAAGGCAGTAGTGGTGCCGTCATAAGAAACAACGAGGAGAGGAACCAGAAACATTATTGCATTTTCTATGGAGAAAAGATTCAGAAAAAGGCTGAGGTGAAATAAATGCAGGAAATTCTGTGGCTTGCAGACGGCGGCGCTAATAATAATAATAATAATAATAATAATAATAATAATAGCTTTCAATGCAATTGCATTCCGATTCCCACCTAAAATGCTGCCACTCAAGAATCATTATAATTATAACTTCTGTTTCCCAATTTAAATTCAACTTAAAACAGTTTTTGAGGCTTTACAAAGACTAAAGTGATAAATGACGAAGTACTAATGACCTTAATATTTTTAACATCCAGAAAATAGTATTCCAAGCTAATTCTTATGAAGCACTAAACTTCTTATTTTTTTATTGATATTTGAAGACATCGGACTTAAAAATTAATTATTTCTAAATTCTAAACTTAAATTTTAGCACTTATCTGAAGGATTCAAGTATGTAGGTATAGGTGGTTTGTTATGTTAATTTTGAAGGAATGATGTTACATCTGCTATGCAATTAAAGTCACTTGTTTGATTCATCAAGGTATCAGTAGACAATTTTATATTTATTTAATATAGGATTAATCTAACATATTATATTTTAATTAAATATGATTTATAAATAGGAATAAAATTAATAAATGTATTTGAACTTATTATTAATATGTTAATAATCAGGTGGAGCAATTTCTTGTACGTGGCTATATAAGGACTAATAATTATTTTTAAAATAAATGGTGGATGTCATTTTCACAAAAGATGTCAAATTGTCGACATTTGTGAACTACCTATACTTGTAAAACTTGGATTATTCTTGTAATTATTTACTTTTGCCATTTACTCAGGCATAAGTGTATCGTTACAACTATTTCTCCATATACACACTACACTCACTACCGAAACAAATAGCCAATCAAAAAACAACAGACAATCTATTCACATACAAATCACTCTCTTCCTCATGCTTCTTCGCAATTGAAAAAGGCCGCCGTTATCAGGATGCGAACGTCTCACGCCCTGATAGTCGCCACGATCTTGACTTGTGCGTTGCGTGTTACAGACAGCAGGGTTTGCTAATTGGGGCCTCAATATCTTGCAGCTTAATCATCCATATATCCTGTACTTGGTTAGAAACCACACAAATTAATTGCACTTACACAAACACATCCTATCCCTACAAGTTCTTAAGGTTATTAGTCAGTGAAAATGAAAGTTCGATATATATATTAGTGATAGCGGCTAGTAGAGAGGGCGGGATAGGGAGAGTGCTGAAGTAAGTAGAAGCGTCAGTGCAGTAGATGAGCGGGAGGAGCTAAAGTACGGGGTGAGCGCGGGGGGAGCGAGGGTAGCGTATGGGGGCGGGTGAGGTCGCATGCAATGAGTGAGCCGCGCGTAGGGCGCGTAGTAGGGTACGTACTGATGATTACGTTTGGTCGTCACTAATTCATCTCTTTTTATTATCTTTTTTGTTTTTTTTTATCTATCTTGTTTAAAAGATATGATATATATATTATATTATATATATATAATATATTTTAGTTTATTTATATATGACATTATGCATATATTATTTTCTATTTTTTTTCTCTTTTATATTTTTTTTTATTTCTATATTTATTATATATATTTGTAATTAATAGTATTATACGTTATATATATTATATATTACTATATTTATATTCGAAGGTATTGTTATTATTATATATTATAATATCATATCATTTATTTATATTTACTATTCATTTATTTTTTTTATTATATATATTTTATATATTTATTATTGCTTTTCTTAATATTTTCTTAATATATCTATTTTGCTTTAAATTTATTCTTTATTTTCTCACCTACTAAATGATGGTTTTCGATATGTTGATTGTAGTTAATTTCATGATTTATTTGGAGCCATAACCTCTTATTTGGCTCTTGAACATTTATGGCGGTGGTTTTATATATATATATAGAATAGCAAATTATTAAGTGACCTTTATGGTGAGTTATTTTTATTGTTTGTTCGTCTTCGCCTTCTGTACTATCTATCTACTCGTTTCGCTCGGTTATTATTTTAAGGCTATGTTATCCGCTGGTTAATATGAGTTCAGTCGGCTAGGTCTGATGAGTTGATAGTACTCGTTAGTCAATAAGACTTAGTGACGACGCATCTTATACTTCCTGATTATTGCAGTAGTATCTTTATACTACTTGAGTGCTTATAGTATATATAATGATGAGAGTGTATTCTTTTTATTTCTATTCTATATTATATATCTATTTTTATTTACTATATTCATTATCCTATATTTTTATATATATATATATTTTATATATATTATATACTTATCAGATAATATATAATCATATGTTTATTTCTAATATTTAAATATTTATATATATTACTTTATCTATTTTATATATATATTAGTTACTCTCTATTATATATATATTATAAATACTTCTATTTTTCTTTTTATCTTATTTTATATATTATTTTATATATATCTATATTATATATAGGACAGTCAGAAGCAGTGGTTTTGCTATTTTCTTGCGCAATTTCGATAAGTTTTGCACTTATAATATATATATCTATCTCTTTGTTAGAAACCATCATCAAATAATTGCACTCACCAATTTTTCCTGAATCCTCGGGCATTTGGAGGTTATGTATGTGAATCATGGAAGTGATATCATTTATTCTATATCTATTATTTATATATAATTATAGCTGATTAGGTATTATTGGGACACTTTTACTGGCATGGTATCTTCATGGTCCTGTAGCATTTATTATTATATTATATTATCCTATATTATACTTTGATTGAGGTTTATTTATTTAGTTTTTTGTGAGTTACCTTATTTATGTGGAGTATATCTTTATTAAAAACATATATAATGACACTTCACTTGTCATATTATATATTTATACTTTATTTGGATCATATATATAATAATTTACGGGGCTGGTTGTAGTGTTTAGTAACGGAAAAACCCTTTAATTCTAATTCTTCGTTAGAGCTAGTTGCTATATATATATATATATATATATATATATATATTATAATATTTATATACTATATATAATATATAACATATCTATATTATTATATATATATAGTATATATAATATATATATATTATATATATATATATTATATATACTATATATATAATACTATACTATATTATATATATATACGTATATATATTAATATATATATATATATTATTATTATATAAAATATCAGACTTAATATATTATAATATATATATAAATATATATATACTATATATCAAATATTTCTATATATATATTATAATATATATATATATATATATATATATATATATATATATATATATAATTTAATACTATATTTAATACTATTTATTATATTTATATATATATATATATATAATATATATATATATATATATATATATAAATATATATATATATATTATACATTATATATATATCTGTATATTATATATACTATATATATATATATAAATTATATATATATATAGTTTGGTTGTTAGTTTGTTATTTATTTTGTAAGATTATTATATATATTACGTAATATATATTAGTGTTTTGGGTATCTTACTATTAATGTCATACACAGTATCGGCCTATCAATTTACGTTTGGTACCTTATAGATTAGTATTATCAATAACAGCTATTCTTACATAATATATGTCACCTAGTACTGTATTAGTACAGTTGGCAAATACCTTATCTATAACTAGTATACGTTAGTTACTTATATCTGAGTATAGCTTGATACTACTATTATTTATATGTTATACTCCATCATTATGTGATTTCATGTATGAGTTATAGTATTATGTTGTTATTTTGGGGTCATAGCGATAACTTGATGTATCTATTCAGTTTCAGTTAGTTTATCTATATTGAGTTTTGTGAGTGGAGTAGGTTTAGTATACCTGTGGTGTGGGATATAGCTGGTATCATACTTTGGCGTCATAACTGGTTCGGTTACCTGGTGCTCTTATGTAGCTTGCTTTGTACGGATTTTCGCTATCGTCTAGATCTATTGTTTTTTCGCTGTTATATATTATCCGTTTTGGAGTACTAGTTTTTATTACATGATTATTTTTTTACGTGTCTTAAATTTATGGATGAAGGGGCAGTTATAGAACCTCTTAACTGTTTTTCTTTCCTATTAATATTATTATATAAATCAGTTTGGTATATATATAGTAATTATATTGCTATCATTCCTATATTATTTAATGGATGTGGATGTGTTCATAGTTGAGTTATACTTAGACGTTTTTAGTGAGATACTGTCATGTGTATATATGGTGTGGCTACGTGACCATTGATGCTGTGTGTTTAATGGCCTCTTGTTCTTTTATACTATCTTCTTCTTGCCTAGGTGTACTTATATTCTACTAATCCTGTTTTCACTTATAATATATCATTTTCCTCTAGAGTATTCCATATGAAAAGCACCTTTAGCAGGTTCGTTCCATCCGACGGTTTGTCATGTTCAAGTATGGTCTCCATATCTCGTATTGTTGTATGCCGCATTTCTGTGTTTTGCTTCGTGTGCGTCTGGATGAGTAGGTCTGAAGGTCTTGTAGATGTTTGCAGGCCTATGTGGCTTAACCAGTGTAAGATTATCCCGTGATTGCTAGGGTAAGTCGACGCGAGTCTGTGCTTTATAATCTGTGTGTTTCTGTTGATTGAGACGTATAGGGTGGTGAATTGTGATCGTCTGTGACGGACTCATATTCAGTTTTTGTCAAGCGCGTCCGTAGTGCCGTGCGGTTTTCACCACCACTCTTTCGGTTCGATCGTTGATAAGTTTGTTATAGAAATTTGCTGTCGTGTCGATGGCTCCGATTTATTTGGTTATGGATAGACGTTTTGGGTGGTTGGCGCTGAGCTATACCAGAGTAAGTCGTTTGTTGTTGTTGGTCGTGTCGGGTAGAGCAAGTTTGTGACATCACCATTATTTCATTGTCTATGTACCTGGCCGCTGTGTTGAACGCAGTTAGAGCTCAGTTTTACCTCGATTCTGAATATCATAATGTAGGTGTATTATAGAGTTGTCCTGCATAACCTTTTCACAATTACTCTCTCTCAGCTCATTTTGTCGCTGCCCTCGTACTAACAAAATCATAGGAGCCTTGATGAGGTGTATGTTTGTTATTCCTCGCTTACGCTTTGTTTCTTTAACTGTAATGGGCTAACTTATTTTTTCCTTTGCGGTAGTCTATGCTTTAATTTTTATTTCATATTTCTCGCAATAATTGAACTTATCGTGCTAGTGCTGCTAATTCTTATGAACAGCTCTCATGTACTCTTTGATTCCGTGACTTTCGTAACTTCTCGTATATTTCAAATTAGGAGTTTGATAAGGATGTATTCAACGATTGTATTGGTCACCTTGTGTGTCTATTGTCTTGTTAGTGCGTGAGATCATAGAAGGTATCAAATTAACTCTCATTTACTAGGTTTAGAGTCCTTCCTTGTCTTTCGATTATTATACTCTCTTTTTTGTAGTACTCACTGTTGAACTGCCCTTTTAGTCCGATCTGTCTCTTGCTACTTTCTGAAGCTCTTGATATCAGCGCAAGCTTTAAAGCATGTTTGCGTCGCGTATTGGTGGCATTACTTTATTATCGTCTTGTCTATATAATGCTTGGTATTGGGTCTAATTTAGGATATTTGTTCTACAGTTCTCCCACTGACGTCCATAAGTAAGAGAAAATTGCGACTGATTGTATATCATATATAGGTCGATTTTACATGACGTAAGAAGTTACCTGGCAATCTCATATGACGCATAATTGGATAACCCAGTTCGAGTTACCAGGGTTGTTTTTGTACTCTTATTTTTGTTTTTGTTAATCAGAAACCTCTATATGGAGGTCATACAAACACCGTAGTATATTTTCCATTTGAGTGAGAGAGCTTCTGTAGCGTGACTTTGCAAGCTTTCGTTGCTCTGCTGTTCGTCTCTGTAGATTTCAATGCATGTACGAGAGTATGACAAAGTCTATCGCGAAAATGATAGAGTCTATTTTTGTTTTGCTTTTAACACACACTCTATATCTATTAACCTCTACATTATTATCTCATCGACGTGTGCTACGTGTAGTTTCCTGTCGATTTAGTCGCACATATTCCTTATTCTTATATCTTCATTATTATATTACTTACTATTATACATCTACTAATATATTACTTTATATATTATATTACTATATATCATTATATGTGTTGTGTGTTGTGTGTGTGTGTGTGGAATATTTGGGTAGGATCTTTCTCCTTTAAATTCTTTTTGTGCGGCTTCTAAGCTGTAAATATTGGTTTCTTTTATTTTAATATTATTTCCCTATGTACGTTATATGTATACCAATAGACTATTCAAAGATGCTTGCATTGGTCAGTATGCGTTAGTCCTATTTTTTTAACAATGTCATCTAAGTGAATACTATATATTTATAAATATAAATCTTTAATTACTATAAATTATATATTAATTAAGGTTATGTAATTCGTTAACGTATGCGGATTATTTGATGATCTGTGTCGGTTGTTAGCTTTTAACTTTAACCTTTTCTTTAAGTTCTTTATCTTCTTCCTCGTATGTAATTACAACCGTTTTTGATTCAAGCGTGACTGGCAATCTTTGATCTTTTTCTGCTTTATTGCTTAAGAAAAATCAAAATTTCTTCGCAAGCTATCTAGAAAGTGTAGACATTATTTATTTCATCTTTTCTATAAAATATAGCTTTCACCGAATAAAGGTCCAGAGATATCTTTAATTCATGTTTATTGTCCCAATAGGTAATGTGTACTGATGTCCTATCTCTTTCTTTTTATCTCTGCATTTTAATTATGTATATTGGACTTACCCTGAAGATTACATGTTCATCTCCTTTCGAAAGTGTGACCTCTTGGATGAGGTTACGATTACTAGCGATCAATGTTTTCTTTCCACTGTTCTATAGCAGCTTACGCTGGATCATTTTCCAGAATTTTGTTCAGTTCACATCTTAGCAGTCTTTTTTATTACTTTTACTTTTCTTTCAGAAGTTGTGACTTTCTTTCCAACTTTTCGGAATTTTCTTTAAATATGATTCCGGAATGGTATTTCAAATTTTGATTTTCTAGCGGAGTGACAATCCAATTCGAAAATAAACTTTTGTCTCTTGCGAAGAACTTAAAAGGCAATAATTGAAGAAGTGGGAAATAGAAGGTCGTGCTTTTATGGTGTGTTGCGCCAGGCCACCCTAATCGTATCCTGTCAATTTGTTCTACTTACCTGAGTAGCGCTGGGCAAGGATCTCTTCCTTTGCTGCGGCGAAGTTGCGTTTGTTAACGATTATAGGTCTTGTTGTTATAGTAGACATGATTACCTGTCCCCTGTGTCCGAAGGTATATCAAATCCTTCTGTGTTCTATACTACAGCGCGGGACTCCGTTTTTTTTTGGTGCGGTTCGAATTATATAGAGTAACTTATTGGCAGTTGTTTTTCACTCATTTGGACTTGCTCATATACTGTCCTTGTGTGCTTCTATCGCAGGCATTACTATTTGTTTTGTGTTGCGAATTTACGCTCTTGGCCTCTCATGCTTGTTATGCAATTTATCTTGTATCTGCTATATAAATCCTCATGATTCTTGGTGCTCTGTTATTCATTTATTTTATTGCACTTTATAAACTATTTGTGTCTCCATTGTCCAAGTCTCTGGGTACTAAAGCTACAAGTCGTGTGCAGAAAATTATTGGACCGGGCCTCGTGGTGGCTGTCTTGTTTTCTGTGGGGCAGCTTTCGGCTCACTGATAACTGATCTTTCGGTCCACTGGTGTGGGTGCTAAACAGAGTTTCCGCATGGTTGTGGCGAGATTATTGGGGTGTCGGGGTCTTAAACTGATCTCCGCTATCTGTAAGTGCGAGTTGTTTAATCCAAACCCAGTTCTTCTGCAGATTCAATTCCTGTGAATCTGTGTGAATCAACCGCGCTGGGCCTCCCTATCTTCTCTATTTTCTTATAATGCTTCTTTTATGCTAATCTTTCTCATAACTTCTTTTCATCATCGTATTTTGTTGAGGGGTAGATTGTGTGTTTTTCCCACAACTTAGGGCGTCCTACTTCAAGCATCTTTTGCGCCTCTTCGTTTGTAAGATTTGTTTGTCTATCCTTATAAAACATTAGTTTTTCTGTATATTTTATATGCATTTCATCCTATTATATCTCGTTCGTTACAAAACGCTCATATGATTGTAGGCACTTGTTTCAACGACTTGTGTTTACGTTTTTCACATTACTAATTTGAACTTATGCGGTGAGCGCTGTCTGCTTTCTATGAGTGGTCAAAGGTGTCATTGCGATATGAGGTATCAAGACTGGAAATACGATCATACACACTCCCTCTAATTACACAAAATGAGTTCTAGTTGCTACAAAACCTCTATACTGTTATCAGGTTAAGTAAATCACAATTCTCATATGACATAAAAATAGTGTAGTGCAATATTACGACTGCATTTTCTAATCAAATTTGATTATCAATCTCGGTATGAATATGTATATGCTTGTTCGTCTAGGTTTATATCTTATTCTCCTTACCTATCAGTCGTCTATATTGTGGTGGTCTCATTAGAGAGAGACGAGAGATGCAATGTCTGACTCTTCCGAGCGGTGTTTAGCGTCTCTATGTGGTATGAGACGGTCGTGGCTTCGTTTCAGTAAACTTACTTTTTGGGACATAGTATGCAGGTTATACCTATTATTTATTACTATAAAATATATATATTACATACACATACTACACATTTTCTTACTTATATATACCTTCCCCCCTTATTATCTTAGTATACTATAATATATATAATTATCACGTATTAGCTATAATACAAGTCAGTAATATTTTCAGTTTCCTACTGTGTGTCAAAGCATAAAGACGGTCTTCATACGGTCGTTTATACTACTTTCTTACTTGGCTGCTTTGCATTTATTTATAATAGTATCCACTTTTAATCCTACCTAGTCACTTCGATGTGATTGGGCTCGGCAGATTGTGGGCATTTTTTCCCCATCCGCCGGACTGCGGAGTCGTGATGGCAGAGGTGTTTAAAATTTTTCATCTTCTTATTGTCTCGCGGAATGCCGTTGATAGCGGATGCGGATTTTTTTCATATAACTTTATATATGTTATATATTCTATTCTCGTCCACCTTTTTATCGACTTACGTCCTGTTCTTTCTACTTATCTCTTATTTCCGGCGTATGTTGGATACTAGTAATTCATTATTATATTCTTATATTATATATTATATCTTATATTATGTTCATTTATTTTCATCTTTATTTATATTATTTATTTATCTATATATATTACTATTTATTATTATCTATAACGTATATCCTATAGTTATTCGAGGTTTTACGTCACACTAATCTCTATTTAAATTTATACTAATTGTTTACCTAGGGGTGCGGATGGGGACCAAACTCTAATTTGGTACTTCTCATCCTTTGAACCTCTTTCCCATACCGACCTTTCACCTGAAGAGAGATTTTTAACATGGATACACCCGTTTGGTTTATTCTCTTTTGCACTAGTAGGTTCCGTTTTGGAAGGATAATCTCAAAATATGGGAAGTTGTGATCTGTTCCTCTAGAGGATGTAGAAATTTATTTTATTCAATTTTTATCCTTAGTCTTTTCATCTTGCCTTTTCTGGCCTGGAGAGTGTCTGTGTCTCTATTCTCATCAATATAGTTAAGAGCCTGCAGCATTGTCTAAATACTTCTCGGTCTATCTACTTATGGTACTACGAGTTGGCAGGACCAGGTAGATCCGTTGTCAGTTACTCCTCCATCGTGTGCGGTATAGCATCATTTTGCATTGTGCTTAATCTATAGAATATCTGAGTCATGGTTCCTATATGATAGAGTTAGTTCGGTTATTTGATGTATCTTCTTTCATCTCGTTTGTTTCATTGTGATGTATGAAAGTTTCTTCTCATATTCATCTGTACGTTCATGCAGTATCTTGATAATCGCGTGTGTTCTTGGGCATGCCTACTTGGCACTCGTGTATGAATATCTCTCTTTCGGATGTTTCAATCCCTTGTTTTAGAGTTTATCCTTCTTGGTGACAAACGACGCATGTTGGTTCTTGTATAACTTCTACAGTTTTGCATTTCAGCACGCTTTTGTAAGGGATGGTCTACTATTTTACTAGATTCGTTTTGTGACCACTGCTAACTTTCTTTCTTGCAGTTTTTTTTATTACTTCCTCTGGCAGCGTAATCTGTCTCACCCCCCGTGTGAGACGTTTACTGTTGCCTCTCAGCTAGTACCCTTGCAATTGGACTGATAAACATTGTTCTTGATCTAACGATTTCTACACCAACCCTTTGAATTTGGATTCTTATTCTTACTATTTGACTCTTACTATTCTTTCGTTTTTTCTTGGTGCATTCAGTTTTCAATCATTTGCATGCTATTTTACTTGCTATCATCTTTTGTTTAGATTAGTTCTTTTCTGTTATTATCGCCGTGTGTTTCTTCATCACTACTCTTGCTGTAGAAATTCTTCCCTTAGTCGATCTGTGTATTCGATTCTTTACTTGTAGAAGTGTTCAGGTATTGTGCTCAGGATATCTTTTTGTTTGTGTTTATACTCCTGTTGTTAATGGGTACGAATTAATAGACTGTTCGATTGAAGTTTTTCAATTTGTTGAGAGCAGTCAAGTGAAGCGATATTAGGTTGTGTGTGCTATGGTTCGTTCTCTATATTATATAAATATATTATTCGTGGCTCGGTGTTATTAATGCGGATATGCTTAAGTAAGCTGTCAGAATAGTCGATCGTATATGGCTCATCGAATGTTCTCACTCTTATGGAAGCCAGATACAGCGTTTTGTGCGTATCGCTTTCATTATGTTTTAATTACATCTGGAGGACTTTCTTTTTCTTATAAGGTCTCTTCTTTTTGGGTTCGGCTTTTGGAGCGTTTCGATGTTTGTTCGGGTGTTTTTGATTTATTTTTTTTTCACTCGGGGCTCGTCGATCAAATCTCTATTCGTGAAGATGGTGTCATCTATATAGAAGGCTTCCTTAGGTTGTGAGAGTTTAAGTGTAGTATGTCTCGCTTTTACATGGAAGAGTCAGAGAGTGTTCGTGTAATCCGAGGCGCTGATTTTTCTTTGGATATGTTTCGTCTTCTCTCTCATTATATTGGTGTTTTCTAATAGCGTTTCAGATGCTCTTGTCGCACCTTGACGTGAGCGTCATTCCTTCCAAAGATTGTTCGGAGTATTATGTTGGTAAGACTGTTGAATTATTTGGCTGTCGAATCCGGGGGTTGAGCATTAGCTAAGAGAGGTTTGGTCTTTGAACAATACTTCTTTTTTCCTATCTTGAGAGTTTTGAAACATTTTTACCTAGGGCCACGCTGAGTCTGGAAATTGTCTTTGGAGTAACATTCTAAAGATCATGGAGATCATCAGTTTACCGTATTTTTGATATGCTTTCATTTTCGGGATGTTTTATTTCGGTAGTCATTTTTTTCATTTTCTTGTAACTTCTGATTCTTTATTTTTTTTTTGAGTGTTATTTTTTTATTATATCTACTTTAATATTCTTTTACTATATCTCGACCTATATTTCTTCAATCTCCGCACAACATCCGCTAGGGCAATAAGCGCTGATTCTCGCGGATGTGGTCTGCGGTATCCTTTAATAATTCTTCTGCCTCGCGTGCGCATTCTTGGGATGCTTCAGTCTTGGTTATGACTCGTATGCTCGGTAGTGGCGTATTGTTACCTCGCTCTTTCTGTATTGTCTAATTATAACCTATCATGATACTATATATAATTTATATATACCGGTGCTGGTTTGCTTTTTGTTTATTTTATTATTTTCACATATATGTGATTTTATTATCTATTATATCGATCTAGTCCAGTCTGCCCAGTCGCTGACCTTAGCAACATTAAATAATGAAGGCAGATTTTCATATGGTATTTTCATTTTCTTTTTTTCGTATAAAGCTTATTTTATAAGTCGTTTCGTCCCCCCAAATCAAAGCAATAACATAAGTTTAAAACGCAAATGTTGGGATGAAACTAATATGTGTAATCTATACATAAGAGCTGTAATTAGAGTGGTCTGAGGCAGATAGTGGAGTACATTTAACCATTGGAGAATGAGTCAAGCATCAGTTTGGAGTCAGAGAGCGTGGATGAGACTGTGTGGAATATTATATTTGTAATTCTCTTTTTTTCTTTAGTTTACTAACACCACCTGCTTTACTAAGTGTATTGCGTTTAGTAGTGTTCAGGAAATGAAGACGAATTTGAGAGGCGATATGCAGGCTCGGTGCTAGCGGTTGCCTACGCTATATTTCTGGTCTACACGTCATTTCTGAGGAAGTCTGACTTTTTCTTGTCCTTGATGCTAGTTAGTGGATACTTTTTGATCGCCGACTTCCTGCTTCTCTGACCTTACATTTGGATCATATTTGTTGTATTGTTCCTCAAACATTTCTTTGATGCTATTGAGCTCTGATGGTGTTTTCGGTTATAAATTATTACCTTTAATGCCCCGCTCATTACCACTCTACTATTGTTAATTCTCCCTCTATTTAGTTAAGTGTTATTTTCTGGTACTTTTTGATTCGTATCTATCTGTTCAATTCGGTCACTACGTGGCCTCGCGCTTATGTCCTCCATGAGCACCATCGAGTGTTTTTTCGCCTTGCGTGCGGCTGTTATGTTTTTTCTCGCACTAACTTCTGTTCCATCTTTTTCGCTTGTGCTTTCTATCTGTCACTCGGACGTTCATTCCATCCTCGCTCGCCCTCAATCTCTGCTGTTGATTGTAGGCTGAGCCATCATTATCTTGTAAAATGTCTTCGTTAGATAAAGATGTAAAATTAGTGAGTTTCTTCATGATTAAAAGATGGCCTCTGGTTGAATTATAGAGTAAACTGAGCTTTAAGGTATAAGTGTGTTCGGATCAAAAATTAGCTATGATTCCGAAGCTGGATCCGGAGTCCGGCAACCTGCTCAAAGAAGAAAAGCATCAAAGGCAAATGCTCGCTGGAAAACGATGAAGGAGGAAAGTAAGGTAATCAAGAAGAAATAGGAGTTTGAGAAAGAGTAATTAGATGAATGCTCTGTTGCTAGTAATTGTCCCTACTTCTATCTGTGCCGAAATCATAATAAGAACGAACTCAATGATCCGGGCCGGCTTTAAGATAATCTTTAGACAGCATGTTTTATTTTAATTCGGTTCAAGTCAGTCCGTGTCTCATCAGGCGTTTTGTGGTAGTCGGCTTTCTTAATTTCAATTTTTCCGACATCACTCGATTTCCCCGACTTTTCCTGATCAAAGGTGGGTGCAAAATTATATAAAATATAAACTCCTAATATTATAGTATGAATATATATTCTGTTTATACGCTTTAGTCGTATTGTTACGTGTATTTCCGGTCTTTCGTGCTGTCATATATTAGTATAATTTCGTATGGTTTTAGGTAGTACCTTTGTTATCCGTTGAGTTGTGGATATATATATTTATCGATAGGCTTAATACTCTGTTATAATTTTATAAGTTTTGCTGCACAGGTTTTCTAACTATGTTCGTTTCTTTATTTGAGTTTATCTTGTATATTTTCGTATGCAGTCTCATTATGTGTGTATCAGTTATTTAATATTGGTTATATGTCCTTTTCGCCTGCTTTATGTTATTATTGAGCTTGAACGCTTTCCTTTTTTTTGTTGATTGAGGTTGTCTTTGTTAACTCTTTGTGTTAATTGTAATATGTAGTTTTTGATGTATTTCTACTACATGGCTCTGGAATAACGAGGTTTACATGTATCTTATTTAATGTACAATGTGTTCTAAGCTATGGAACATTTCTTAGCAGGTCGTGTTTAGGTGTGAGTAAGAATTGATTATAATATAGAGAAAATTTAATTACGTATTAATGAGATTTGTGTTGTTGTGAGTGAACGGGGTTATGACTAAGAATCGGTCTTTATCTAAATTGAATACGTTTTGAGATTTGGTTTGGCCATGTGAATTAGTGATGGAAGTTATGAATGTTGGTTTGGTCTTTTAGTCGGATGTATAATTATGTCTGGGTGTAGTTTTTACTTTCATTCTGGAGTAATGCTCTGATCTCGCTGTTTTTGGCGTAGATCTGATGGATAATAATGTGAGCTTGTAGTCAGCAAAGGCGAAATTCTTGGGACGTCGTAAGATGAAATTCTGAGTTCTAGCTTGGATTACAAAAAGAAAAAGGTGCAATAATGGAAGCTGAATGGGCGGTGTTTTGTGAGAAGGTGTATTGGTTCTAGCTGGCCACTATGGTTCAGTGGATGAACTTTACAATGGCGAGTCTTTGCACTATGCGTGGAGTCTTCTTGTCGAATGGATGTCTTCTAGGGTGGTCTTTTTTGTCACTTTGCGTATAATGTTTCTCACTCAACAGTGTTTTATTTCGTAAGTGGGAGGCTCGGTAAATGGACTTATGCTTTCTTTTTCGACTGTTATTGTTGCGAGTGATTTTGCTAATTCTATTTTTTGTGTTTTCCCAGTTGGCCAGCATTTCATCGTCACATTTTGTGCCCCGTTCTTGCGGAATGGAAGGTCGGGTTGCAATGATACATTTTGACTTTGATATATCATTTAGTATACTTATATTTTTATTGTGATTATATTTTATGTATGTACCTTTTATGGTTATTATTTATATATCAGTATGATTTTTAATAAATTTAGTGAGTTATCTTTTTTTTACGTTGTTATCACTTATTATTTATATTTTATCTTTATATATTAATTTATTATTATTTTTATCTTATATTATATTATAGTATATATATTTATTATTATTATTTATAGTTAATTTACTATCATTTATATGGTACATAGCCTAGTTAGATATTAATATTCTTATATGATACTATATTTATCTTTTTTCTTATGGCTTTACTGCTGGCCCTTGAAATTCATAATATTAATTCATATATTATTTATATATACTGAGGAGGTTGAGGCGACTTTGTTTGGAATAGGGGCTAGTGTTTATATATATATATATATTCGATGGTGTCTGGTTTTCTTTAACTTTACCCAAGGCTTATAGAGTATTAATATATTCACTATATATTTTATATTAATATAATATATTATTATTATTTTTATATATTTTACTATTATATATAATTTCTATATATATTTATATATAATTATATCATTCGTGGGCACTTAGTCTCTAGTCTCTTTAATGTTCGTCCTAGTCACGCCTAGTCGCTAGTCTCGCTTATCGCTCGAGCGGACTACATCTATGAATCAGGTTATGCGGACTAGCGGAGGTTGCGGAGTTCGTTCAGAAATTAGCGGACCTTTGCAGCGTGCGTGTATCAAAAATATCTGTTTCCGCTCTTTTTGGTTCCGTTCACCTTTTTATAAAATGACAAATATACTCGTTTATCTTATTAAAGTAATTCTGTATTGTTATAACTAAAGAAAGTATATATTTTTTTTATTTTTAAGTTTATAACTAATTTAATAATGACAATAATAATAAGATCTTATTGTTTTTTTTAATTAATACATACGCTTCCAAATCTATATATCTCTAATCCCTCGTTAAAGCGTAACCGACGTTATTTCTTTTTCTGCCATGGCCGCTCTATATTAAATAACATTAAATTGATTTTATAGACTGAATGGCTATTCCCATTTTTTTCCCATCTTAGTTGGCTCTTCTACTGGTGGGCTCTCCTCCTTCGCCTTCTCACCTTACTACGATTAATATTTTGATTAATTATATTTATTACTATCCTAAACTAGTCCTCTTCTACGGAGATTCTGTGGAAAAAATTAGAAGTTATAAGTACTTTCCACTCCTGGCACTGTTCCCTCTAAAGAAATTAATCGTCTTATTTCTCAAGACTATCACAAGGTATTTAGTTCTTGTATATTCATTATATATTTATTTACTATATATTTTTTCTATAATGTAATAACTTATGATACTATATTATATATACCTATTTACTTTCATTTATAACTGTTTCTCGTGGTTTTAACCCACAGAACTGATCAACATTATATATTATATTATTACCACAATACATATATATTATAATAATAATCATATGTCAATTAAATAGGTTTTATTCATATATATTTTTATGATAAACACTGTTTTATGACAATATATATATCATATATTTAACTTAAATTTATACCTTTTATTTATTACTTTATTATACTATTTTAATATACATATATATAATATAGTATATATAGCTTACCACTGTGAGCTGATTTACGTGTAAGCAGTACTTTATAGAATCATCACGTACTCTTGCAGGATGGCAAATGGCAATTCATTGATTCTACTAAAAGTCTGGGAGCCGAAATAGATCCATTCTGTCACCTGCGTGTGGATCTCGGTGGTTGTCTAAAAATAAATTTGCCCGAATGGAGCAGAATGATTTAGCCTTGTTTGTGGTTCGAGGTCTGACTCAAATGATTGCTCGGGAAGTGAACCGCAAACACCGCTTTAGCACTTTCTCGAACCAAGTACACTTGTTATCGCATCTTTCTTTTTCCCTTTCAGCCATAGTGCAGGAATCTGTGGTTGAAACAACTTGTCCATTTAAACACTAATACGAGACGCATCTCCCCTAGTTCTGCGGCTTGTAGAGCGAATATTTAGTATTGGTGGGGATATTTGAGGGCAAAGAGGTCAGCCTTAACTGCTTTTTAATTTTGAGCAGCCTTCGTTACTAATCTTTTGAAAGGTATGATGGATTCTTGTCCTTGACACGACACATTAAGGAGGAAGTTGGAACATCTTTGAGATTGTTGTAATATATTCAATTCAATTTTTCATATAATACTTATAAATAAATTTTTTGTTAAGATATACCTATATATTAATTTATTTCTTATATTACTCTTAGTGGGTCTGATAGTTCAGCTACATCTTCCATTCAGCTCGGGAGTAACCGTGACTCGGACCCTTGCGAAACCTCTAGTGCGACTTGCGATAGCGGAAGTTTGACCCTGGTCTGAATAAGTGCGCGATGTGATGTTCTGCCTAGCGGACTACCCTCTCTCTCTCGACAAGCTTTGCGCGTCACTGTGCGCTAGCGGACTAACTCCGCTTTATCTGCCTAAATGAGCGGGGTTGTCCCACCTCTGATAATATATAATATTAATATTAATTATTTTATTTTCTTATTATTCTCTTCAATTCTTATATATAATTATCTATTATATTTATTTTATTATATCTTTATCTTATTATTTCTTATTTATTATATATACATATATTATTATTATCTATATTATCTTCTCATATAATAGAGGTCATGCGGTCAAAGTATTTGCTTGCCGCTGCAGCAAGTTCTGACCACGCCTAGGAGGGGTTGGACATATTCTTTATCTTCCGAGGGATTTCCCAATTAGTTTGATGGGAAATCTAGTAAGCAGAGTCCACTGTAACTTTGTTCGTTGTATCCCTCTCTTACAGGATGTTTCGTTTTATCATGGTGCTTTGTTCTGTCTCTGTAATTTCAGTAGATTGGGCTTTTTTTGGGGTGGTGGGGTTGGTTGCGGGGGTTTGGGCTTGAGATTATGTCTATAGAGAATTTGGTCTTAGTTGGTGTTTCAAAACTTCCGATTTTTGCACGATTGTTTCTTTTCATAGGTTTACTTTACTGTAGTTTTTGTTGGCGAAAGTGTCTCAAACTTGAAATATGACAGGAGGATTGGGGGTGCGATTATGGACATAAAGGTGCATGGGCGAAATGCGAGAAATTTCGTCTCGCCTAGTTTCGTAGTAATAGAGAACATTGTGCCCGATTACTGGCACTCCTGAGCGGTTTTCTGCCGGGTCGTGTTCCACTGTATTACTGGCCCTCTGACTCTGTCTGCCAGAGGAGTCGAAGAAGATTTCAATTCCCTGTGTTGACTGGGCTATCGCTACTGTCTGGAGCTCCTTAGTCTCTTTCCGGGTTTTTTGGGGTGCGGGGTGCTCGGGTGCGGGGGCAGGACATAGCCGTAAGTTCTTTCTCTTATATATAGGGGTTGTTGGGCTCAAACTGTGGACAATATCTGCTCGAATCACTTGACGCTAAGATGAAAGCGTGTTATGACTTTGGTTCAGCTTAGCTTTATTTATTGGGAGGGAGGACTTTATAACTAAGCTTATAAGGCACCTATGTATTTGTCTGATCCTCGATGTATACTTACACTTATTAGCCGCTTTATTCTTGTCGAAACACTGATGAGCTTGGCGTGTGTCAGATTGCTGCTTATTACTCATTAGTGCTAAATCTTTTTTTGGGTCCGCCATGAGATATTTGCTTAGCTTAGAGTCCCCCATTTCAGTGCATCGTAGTTGAGAATATTCTTTTGAGTTGACCTAAATGAATCCATGAATGCTTTCACGTTGTTTACTATTTTCTAAGAACATTTATCTTTCCACTTATCTGTCGCGCTGAAGAAATCAAGTGGTATCATCGGAATGAGCTGTTTGAATCTTAATATAGCGTATCCCTCATTATTTTGTGTACTGAAGGTGCCACTTTGTATCAATCTGCAAAACTTAGAAAACTACATTTTTAACACCCTTGATGCTAAATGAGACTATTGACTAACTATACCCTGGGATCTATAGTATTAGTCTATATTATGTTAGTATGTTATTGTAAGGGCTGTATATACTGGGTATATCTAACCTTATGTTAATAGTAGTGATCATTTCTCTCGTTTACTAATGGGGTGGTTACGGGTGAGGTGTCATAGGTATGAGGTAGTCTTTTGGTATTTATAATGTGTATATTATATATATAGATATACTATATATATATACTGTGTGTATGTAGTATATATATATAATTATAACGTATAATATAATAATATTATTATATATATATATATATATACATATAATGATTGGGGTTTACCTAGTGTTATATATGTTATTGCTAGTAGGTGAGAGTAAGTTCGTATAGGGATTATTTTTTATGGTAGGTGTGTACTTCCGGGTAAGGGGGGGGTATTATGAGTGATATAGTATAGGTAGGTTATAAAGGCAGCTTACGTTAAGGTGTGTCATATGTAGTATGTGTATATAGAAATATATATAGATATAGTATAGTGATTGATAGGGGGATTTATTTTGTACGGGTTATTATAGTAGAGTGAAGTATCTACAGTGGGTATATATAGGGTAGTTAGATAGGGCACGGCTTGTGAAACTACGTTAGGTAAGTATGAGCTAGTGGTTATGTATTTTAGGTACACTTTGTGGGGACGTAGTAATACTATGATGGTCATATGAGTGGGCGCCTTAGAGCGGGTGTGGTTGATGTGGGGTGTAGACCTTGGTCGCCGCGAGGTTATCTTGTGTGAGTTGGGTATTATAGGAGTATAGGCAGCTGGTCGATTAACTAATGGGCGTCATGATATATGGCTATGGTGAGGTAGAGGAATAAGCGTCTTAGCGTATGTGAATAATGGTGTCTATGGTGAGTTTATGTCTATATATATGAGGAAGCCTACAGATATATTAATGGTGATACAGTTATAATAGAGTCGAACTGTAGAGGGTGTTTTGAGGGTCAGCGGGTTTAGGCGGGCGGGGTAATTGGTAGTCAGTAGGGTACGGTACTAGTTGATGGATATAGGGGGTTTTTATTGAATGATATTTATTATAGATAATTGTATATAGGGTATGAGTAGCTTATAGCGTTATATAGTGATACTGTATTTATATAGGTGTGGGTGGGTAGGGTAGGAGGGAGGGTTTGGATAATTATATGGCTACTTAATACTAGGTCATGGTAGTGAGGTTATCGGTATAGGTAGTATAAGTATATATTATTGTGCTGTTGGGTTAGTAGCGTTATTATTATATATATATACATAATATATAATAGATATTAGATAATAGTTAAGTTTTGAAAGAAAAATCAAAATATCTAGGTTATTTATATATTTTATTTGTTTGCTATTAATTTTTTGTAAGTCGTAGTTTATAATATATATAACTATATATAGATATATATAGGTTAATATAGAGTACTATAGGTATATACTTATATGGTGAGTGAGTGAGAATATATTATATAATTATGTACGTATATATATTTGGTATTTTTTTATATATATTTATATTTTATATATTTCTTTTTCATATTATTATATTATATTATACTATTATAGTATATAGTATATATATAAGTATATATATAATATATATATACTATATATATATAATATATATATAATAAGTTATAATATGGGCAGGGGTGTTCTACGAAATAGGGATCAAATTTGGGCACTGGTTTATTTCTTTTGGGTCCCTATACTAAGCGTGTTTTTGCTTTCAAAATAAACTGGTTTACTGTAAAGTTCTTCACATTGTTCTTATGTTTAAAGTGATTAGAATGGCGGCAAGGGGTATGAATGATGAGAATAAAACGGGTAAAATTTTTTGGGGGGGGGGGTCGTTTTAATGTTCCGTAGATCTTGACAACGATAGAGGGCGTTGGCGTACGGTTGCGG
>JABUQX010074128.1:27500-36930 GCA_015478945.1 Trachelipus rathkii | reverse complement strand
ATAGAGTTGTCTTGGAGGAATTAAAATTTTTGATATTTTATTTTGAAACAAAAGAAATTTTTTGAAACAGTAAACTAGGGTAAATTTAACAATCTGTGAAATCTGGTAAAACCAGGAATTTTTTATATTCAGAGATGAACATAGATAAAAATTATTTGTTAATAATCGAAATTAATTCTGAACACAAGTATTATTTAGGACATGATTTAGTTTAAGATCAAATGGTGCCTTGTTAACGCAGTCTTTTTTGGAAATTACTTATCACCAACGCTTAGCAAATTAATATCATTCTAAGTTCCTAAAATTCTAGGAAATATTTATATGAACGGTACTTAACATACACACATACATGAACGGTATAATGATCTTATGACCGATACATTAAAAAAATACAAAAATGTGTCTTATATGTGTGAGTACAGCGAGTACATAAATTAACGATGTACAAGGAATGACAACCCAAAAAAACACCATTTTTGACTTTTTTTTTTTTTTTTTTTTTTTTTTTTGCGAAAACAATAAACTGAAGCATCTATCTTTATGAGAAAGAACGGCAGAACATTAACTCCAAAAGTGACCGTTAGAGTGTGACTGTCGTTCTTCAATTATTCACATAAATCGAAGACTTTCTCCCTATCTCTAATGTGCTATATAAATTAACTTACTACTGCTGGGCGTGTAATGATTATGCAAAATTAATTTTATATAAATATTAATAAATGTGGAAATGAAAAATTTAAATAACTCTCCTGGAAAAGATTAAAACTATCTCCTGGTTTCCGGAACATGTGGAAATTATATATATATATAATATATAAATATTGATTATATATATATATATATATATATATATATATATATATATATATATATATATATATATAATATTTTTAAATAAAGAGAATATCTATAAATATATAATATACTAAAATTTTTTTTATTTTTATATATATATATATATTATCATATATATTATATATATATAGTAAATATATATATATATATATATATACTATATATAATTATATATATATATATATATTATATATATATATATATATATAAAATATATATTATATATATATATATATTATATATATTATATAATATAATATATATATATATATATATATATATTATATATATTATATATATATATATATATAAAATTTTCGCAAGTAAAGGGAACTTATCACTATATTGAGGTATAAAACTTTTCGAACTTTAAATACATTTGTCAAAAACATTTTATAACGTTGTGAAGGAACAGTAAATGAAAGTATATTAAATATTTTTATTTTTAACTTTTAACTAATAATAATAATAATAATAATAATAATAATAATAATAATAATAATAATAATAATAATAATAATAATAATAATAATAATAATAATAATAATAATAATAATAATAAATTCAGAGTCAAAATCTTATTAGTGTAATCACAGTTGAATTCTAAGGTGAAGTGAAGGTACTCCTTTAAGACCGAACATATCATAGTCTCACTCTGAAGGGTAAGCCTTTTACACAGAGGACCTCGTAATCTCTGTGAGCGTGTTCTGCCCCGCCGTAAGGAACATAGCAGACGCCCTGACTTTGATGGACCTGAAAAGATATATACATGGGGATAAAGAAATAAATATGTGATGACATTGCATTTGGTAAGGTTAAATTCAAGTGAGAAAGATCAGGTCAGGTTTAAATATTTTTTTTGGACATTTTTGGCTTTACTAAAGTTATCATGAGAATTAAAATATTTGTCGTAGCAAAAATAAATTTGTTCATATTTCACTTTAATATTATGATTTTTAATTTTAAAATCCAAAATTCTTTAAAAGTTTATAATTTATCCCCATATCAAATGTGAAATACTAGTAGTGTTTTTTTTCTACCAATAATAAATATAGTTCTGATCGTTTGATCATATGATTCTGAAATCAGAAATCTTTTAGTTAGGGGAGAACTTTGTGGACCGTTGGTTTAACATACCAGGAATAAACAAACTCACTGAATTAAAAATATATAAAAAATGGTCAGAGTTGTTACAGTCTGTTAAATGTATTAAACTACGTTAAATGACGTAATAATAATATAAACAGAAATGAAAAATAAATCGCCTTGATGAAGAAAACGAAATATTGAAAAATACTTTAAAGAATATGGTAAAACGTGGATCTATGTAAATAAATTATAATACGTAAAGGTAAGTTTATTTGCAAATTAAATTCATTGCTTATTACACTTTATTTGTCCAATTTCTTTTGGAAAAGAGATGATTACTATTTGAACAACCTGTATAGAATATAAAAAAGGGTCAACGGGTTGTCATAATACAGAGACTCTTTGTTCATTCAAAAAAATATAATGAGCTGTGAAAGAAGTTTAAAGGAGAGCTAGGACACAAAAAATCAAATATGGAAGGAGGTGAAGCAATCTTTAGAATATACATAGAAGGCACACAGCTCAGTTGAACAAATGAAAACTTTGGAGAGAGAGAGAGGATCGTGTAAGGTGTGGGGAAATTGTTGCCTGAGACAGAAATGAAGATATAACTGAGGGAATAAGTATATCTTCATGATGACTTAATATCAGACTTAAAGAGATTTTTCTGGAAGACTTTTGAGAATGTTAAGCACACACATACAGGATATTAATGAAACCGACGTATCCAGATCGAAACAATAGAAGAAATTAAAAAGTCGATGCAACAGACCAAGAAATATCCATTACAAAAACTAAAGTATTAAATTTATTTCATTGAATAATAAATCTTCCTTCGAAAAAGAAAAGATTCTTGTACTAAAAACTTTCTAAAAAAATTCAAGAGTATAAATAAATGGCAATAACGATTGAAGTAATATGGTAAATGGTTTAATCTAAATTTCCCTCTTATCTTCCTAAAGTATCAAATATTCCCTTCCTAAAGTATCTATTATTTTCCTTATAAAGTATCAAATATTTCTCTCTTAAAGTATAATATTTCCCTTCTAAAGAATCAAAAATTTCCCTCCAAAAGTATCTAATATTTTCCTTATAAAGTATCAAATATTTCTCTCTTAAAGTATCTAATATTTCCCTTATAAAGAATCAAAAAATTTCCCTCCTAGAGTATCTAATATTTTCCTTCTAACGTATCAAATATTTCTCTCTTAAAATATCTAATATTTCCCTTCTAAAGCATCAAATATTTCCCTCCTAAAGTATGAAATATTTCCCTCCCAAAGTATCAAATATTTCCCTCCTAAAGTATCAAATACTTACCTTCTAAAGTATTAAAAATTTCGCTCTTAGAGTCTCAAATATTTCCCTATTAAAGTAACTAATATTTCCCTCCTAAAGTATCAAATATTTCCCTCCTAAAGTATCAAATATTTCTCTACTAAAGTATCAAATATTTCTAGTGACGCACCGGAAAGTGATTTTTGGCCGGAGGCAGGACTCCGCGGACTCCGGAGTCTCCGGCCAGATTATATATATATATATATATATTAATATATAATATATTATATATATAATATATATATATATTATATATATATAAATATATATATATAATAATATATATATATAAGAGAAGAGAGAGAGAGAGAGAGAGAGAGAGAGAGAAGAGAAGAGAGAGAGAGAGAGAGAGAGAGAGAGAGAGAGAGAGAGAGAGAGAGAGAGAGAGAGAGAGAGAGAGAGGAAGATGTGTGGGTGTTCTAAAGGAGAAAGTTAGATGTCATTAATTAGTAAGGGGATTGAAAATTGGAAAGTACAAAGATAAAGTAAAAAAAAATGCTTGGTTGAATGTGTTAAAAGCCAATGATGAAGTTCCAAAGAAATGTGCATGGAAATATATATAAGAAGGAAAAAGGAGGACAAAGTTGCATACGTAGGAGTTAGAAAGAGGTAAATGAACAGTATGGAAGGAATATGGATGGGGACGACTTACAAAGGAATAGGAAGCTCTTTTGGGGCAAATACGAAAGGTTAGGAAAGCGAGTTAAAAAAATGTTCAGAGACTAAAGAATAGGGATGGTACTTTCTTGGCTGATGAAATGGATGTGAGGAGAGTGTGGAGAGAACACTTTGAAAATCTACATAACATTAGCAGTAATGAAAAGGTGATAGTAAATGTATGTGTGAATTTGATTAAGTAAGATGAAATGGGTATTTTCGAGGATGAGTTTATTTATAGGAAGGAGGTAATAGGGTAGAGTGAAAAAAGTTGAAGAATGGTTAAATCTGCATGTATAGATGAATTACCGCTGAAATGATCAAGAATGTTATTGACTGGGATATGGGAGGTTGCGTAAACAATCAGTTATGGGGTATGGTTTCGAAGGATAGGAAGAGATCAGTAATTTGTACTCTTTATTGTAAGGGTAAGGAGGGTAAGGGGAACTGTAGGAATAATAGGGGAATTTGTTTATTTAAGTGTCGCAGAGAAGATATACGCTGATATATGGTTGAAAAGGTGCGTCATTAGACTCAGAGAAAAAAAACAAGTTTGCATTTAGTAAATGCTAGAGGATGTATAGATCAAATTTTTTGCAATTGAAACAATGAGAGGAGAAGAATAAACTGTGTTTAGGTTCATGAACTTACAACAGGGGTATGACAGGATTTAATAAGGAAAATCTGTGGCAGGTATTAGTGATATTTGGTTGTTTGGTGGGAGGCATTCTGGAATCTGGAATCAAAATATGTACGACGATATTGAAGCGTGTGTAAGATAAATGGAGTGGAGTTGCAAATGGTTGGTTTAATATTAATTTCGGAGTGAGGCAGGGATGTTATATGTTTCCTTGTTATTTAATTTGTTTATGGATGATGATGGAAATAATTAGAGGTAGGATGGTAGAGAAATGTGTTAAAATGATGGAAAATATAAGAGAGTGGAGGGTCTCGCTTATTGTACGTGGATGATTTGCGTATTTGAATGGCTAATCTGACAGAGAGCTATGAGAGATTGGAGAGGGATTTGGCAGGGTGTGCAAAAGGAGAGGTTTGAAAGCAATTGTAGATAAGAGTAAGGTTATTGTAATAAATATGGAGAGTCCGTGGTGTGAAGTCATGTTGGATGGTGAGCAACTGAAATAAGTATATGAGTTTAAATATTTAGTATATATGCTGGATGAAAAGGGAACGGATGAAAGCAGAGTGTAGCAGGTAAGTTGTGAATGGCAGAAAGGTGGTTGATACAATTAAATCCTTAGTGGGTACAAAAGGAGTAAGTCTTGATTGCGCTAGAGTTTTGCATAAAGGTATGTTGTTACATGTGTTAGTGTATAGCAGTGAAACTATGATATAGAATAAGAGGTATAGATATAAGGTACAATCGGTTCATTTGAAAAATCTTGGGTGTGTTAGATGTGAGAAGAATTGATAAAATGAAGAATGAACGCATTAGGAAGCTGTGCGGTGTGGAAAGGCGTAAGTGAGAGAATAAACGAGAGTGTAATGAGATGGTTTGATCATATTGAAAGGGTGGATGAGAATTGGATTGTTAAGCTGGTGTATAGTGGTGAGTGTGCTGGAAATTGACCAGCTGGGAGGCCGAAGAAAAGTGGATTGAGTCAGTAAAGGAATGTCTGAAGAAAGGAATTTGAGTTTGGTAGAGGCGAGAAGGTGCACAATGGGAGTGAATGACGGGGTTTTCCGATGGTGTATGATTGTGGATCTGGTCCAGGGTATGAACCCCACATTGACGAGATACCATAGTGAGGGTCCATCGCAGCCTTGTCAAACCCAAGGGTGGATTGTTTTGACTCACTTAAAGGTATGAAGGGGATGGTAGGGGGATGGTTACATTCCGACTTACGTCATGCTCTTCTACTAGCTATTCTATTTTCTGTCCATCCCACATCTGGTGGGAAGAGAAGGAGAGATGAAGGAAGAAAGAAAGAAAGAGAGAGATATATCTAACAGTTTTCAAATTTTTCTTCTTTATTTTCTAACACATTTATTAAGGGTAACTTTAGTTTCTTCACTTTCTTCAAGTTTCTTGCCGTTGTTTTAGTTCCAAAGAACATAAATTTAAATAATTTTTAAACCATTTTTTTTCCAGAAAATAAATGTTATATATATGTAAATTTATTTTTATTCTTTTTGCTTCCATTAATGAAAGGTAAAATTTCAATTTTATTATATATATATATATTATATATTAATATATATATATTTGCAGAAATATATATATATATAATATATATTATATATATATATATATATATATATATATATATATATATATATATATATATATATATATATTATATATCTATAATATTATATATATTATATATATAATACATATTAATATATATATATATATATATATATATATATATATATATATATATATATAGTATATATATATTATATATATATATATATATATATATATATATATATATATATAATATATATATATTACGGTATATATAATATATAATATATATAATATATAAATATATATATATATATATAATATCAATATATATTATATATATATATATATATATATATATATATAATATATATATATAGTATATATATGTAAAATGATTTTACTTTCTGCTTCCTTTAAACGCAAGGTAAAGTTTCAATTTATTATAAAAATAATTATTAAATAAGGCTATACAAAACTCCAGCAGGAGAGACGGAGACATAAAAGGTCTCCTGCCGTAGCTGGAGATTTACAAAAAAGGCCGGATATTCCACCCTGCCAGAACCGGAGCTGGATCTCTGGTGCATCACTAAATATTTCCCTTCTAAAGTATTAATATTTCCCTCCTAAATAATTTAATATTTCCCTCATAAATATCAAATATTTCCCTTTTAAAGTATCAAATATTTCCCTCCTAAAGTATCAAATATTTTCCTCCTAAAGTATCAAATATTTCCCTCCTAAAGTATCTAATATTTTCCTCCTAAAGTATCAAATATTTCCCTCCTAAAGTATCTAATATTTTCCTCCTAAAATAACAAATATTTTCCCCCTAAAGTATCAAATATTTCCCTCCTAATGTATCTAATAATTTCCTTTTAAAGTATCAAATATTTCAGTCCTAAAGTATCAAATATTTCCCTCCTAAAGTATCAAATATTTCCCTAATAAAATTTCTAATATTTCCCTCCTAAAGTATGAAATATTTCCCTCCTAGAGTATCGAATATTTCCCTCCTAAAGTATCGAATATTTTCCTCCTAAAGTATCAAATATTTCCCATATTAAAATATTAAATTCCCTCTTAAAGTATCTAGTATTTTGCCCCTTAAAGTTTCAAAAATTTCATTTCTAAAGCATCGAATATTTCCCTCCTAAATTATCAAATATTTCCCACCTAAAATATCAAATATTTCTCTCCTATAATATCAAATATTTCTAAACACCTTCTTAAATATTTATAATTTTTTTGATAATTTAAAAATTAATTTTAAAATAGTTAGTCCAATTACAATCTATTTTCTTTTAACCAAAATTCACCCTATTATAACAATGCGCTAAATATAAATCATTAAAAGTATATTTTACCTTCCCACAGGATACAATCCCGTCCACCATCACTCTGCCGATGTATAGAACTTCTCCGTCTTCAGTATTGCCACCTTCAAGAGCACCTGTAGGGATTTTACCTGAGCTTGCCCCCTTCCACACGAGTTCTACTGAGTTGGGACTCCCTAAAACCTATATATATATATATATATATATATCTGATTATGTACCATATATATATATATATATATTATTATATATATATATATTATTATATTATATATATATATATATATAATATATATATATATATTGTTATTTTAATAACTTTCCACCCGTGTTTGATGACGTATGCGCGGTTGCCATATCTAATTCTTTGATTTTGGACCAAAAAATCGTTTAAGGTTATGTTAAGGATTTTGTTAAGTGTACACAGATTTACTGTGTATTTAACTTAACAAAACTTACCATAACCTTTAACTAAATTGCTGTCCTAACCAGAATTTTAGCCTAGATATATACTAATGCTTTATTAACAACATTATGGCACCTTGCACATAGGAATTCGAACATCGATTAATTTCAAAATAACTAAAGATCATATCGTGAATTCTATGATACGGACTACGCTAACTACACGACTGATCAATCGAACAACATCTAAAGCTGACTAAGACAAATGCATCAAACAGTACGCTCATCCAGAACGAAATAACTTTAACTACACAAAGAATATACACCGAGATATATATATATATATATATATATATATATATATATGATATATATATATGTATAGCATATATCTATATAATATTGTAGATATATATATATATATAATAATATATATTATATATATATATATATATTATATAAGATTTGGGACCTTTTCTGTTTTACGCTTCCGTCAGTTTTAAATTTTTTTTTGTTTTTTTTTAAATATATTTCTAGTATATCATCCTAACAATCAATTTAAGTGGTTACGGCATTGATTCAAAAATATATAGGGACTGTTTTCCAATCAGACGAGACACTCAGTTTTAATTTTTTTTTTTTAGCTAAAGCAATACCCAGAAGGTAAACCGCAAAAACGGCCTTCCGGGGAACGACAGGGTAGGACTATTTCCCCCCCTCCGGGGAGGGTCTCCGGAACCACCGTTCTTTGGTATGGGTGTCGGGGGGTTCCTCCGCCCCTTCCCTACGGGGTATAGAAAACGTCCCCCCTCTCTGTTCCCCGTCGGCTCGAGCCCTCTATTTATATATTTTTTTATTATTATTATTATTTTTTTTACATTTTGTAATGAGCTTTATTACCGCTGATTCCAATATGTAATGGTTTTCTGTAAGTGTTGTACTTTTTGAAATATTTCATTTTTGGAACAATATTTAACATAAATGTGATTTTTAAAAATTATTTAAAATATTTTGAAACTTTTCCAATCATGTCCGTTACCACTGAAATTCATTGTTGGTATCAAATAGTAGCAATATAATAAATTTAAAAAAAATCAAAACTGATGGAGTCGTAAAAAATAACAGAAGGGCATTATATATAATATATATATATATAAATATATATATATATATATATATATATATATTATATAATATATATATATATATATATATATATATATATATATATATATATATATATTCTGGTGGGTAAGGACCAAATACCAACATATATCCACCAGAATTAGATGAAAAATCAGAAAGAGAATCGAATTAAAAGCTGACATGTTCCCAAACACGGCTTTCGAAAGTGAATAAGTCTAAAGAAAAGAAAAAAAATAAAGGAAGGAAGTGGGGTACATGTAAGAATGAGCATAGATGTTAGGTCAGGGGTCAAGTCAGGGGTCAAAGAGCCTCCTCAAGAGTTATGCCATTAGAGAGTGATGCGACAGTTCAACGGATAGAAAGGGATTTGGGAGAGTTAGTGAGTGAA
>JABUQX010074128.1:17500-22500 GCA_015478945.1 Trachelipus rathkii | reverse complement strand
TACTACGTCGTCGTCTAGAAGTCCTCTCCGGATTCCAGACTCCCCTCCACCCCAACATCCGATGAAGATCTGGTACATGTCCGATTCCTTGTGGTCATGTTGAGTAAGTCAAATGGCCACGTCTCTTTCTGCTTTAACGCTAAATTGAATTTTACTAGATCGGATGTACCTGAATTGGTAATCGCGAATGATGCCGCAGTCTTCCGTATGATGAACTTCTGCATTGATAAAATCGATTTCAGTTTAGGACCAAATTTAGAGTTATAGAATTTTTTTTAAATTATTTACAAAAACAAATCTATTCTCGAAATAAATTACTTGAAAAGAAATTAAAATTTAAAGCAATCCCCCTTTATACTACATTTAGCAAATGCTCATTTTTCAAACTATATTCCTAGAAAAAATTTCATGATGAAACCTAATTTTTTTTAAATATCTGCATATAAAATGTCGAAGAATTCCGTTCGCTGTCAAGAGAAGTTAAATTATGTTTTTAAATTTTGAAAACTTTCATTCAATTTTTTGGATTCATTCCACAACTAAAAAGAACAAAATGGAGCCTATGATGACGTGAGGACCTTGATTTCTATTACCAAAATACTATTAAGGTATAAGGCTTGATGGTTGTCTTGTCATTATATTAACATTCAATGCTGATAGGGGTTAAATATAGCATTTTGTTTAAGACCCAATAGCGTTTCTGAATCCTCTTCTTCCAGCTCCTTAAGATCGAATAGCGTTTCTTGATCCTTTACTTCTAGCTCCTTAAGACCCAATACCGTTTCTAGATTCTCTTTTTCCAACTCCTTAAGACAAAATAGCGTTTCTGGATCCTCTTCTTTCAGCTCCTTAGGACCCAATAGCGTTTCTGGATCCTCTTCTTCCAACTTCTTAAGACCCAACAGTGTTTCTGGATCCTCTTCTTCCAGCTCCTTAAGATCGAATAGTTTTTTTAGATTGAGAGGTTTTCTTCCAACTCCTTAAGACCCAATAGCATTTCTGCTTCCAGCTTCTTAGGACTCAATAGCGTTTCTGGATCCTCTTCTTCCAACTTCATAAGACCCAACAGCGTTTCTGAATCCTCTTCCTCCAACTCCATAAGACACTATCCCAAAAATGTTAACCTAACTTTACTTATTTTTCTTTCCTTTCTCTTGTTCCACATATATTTTCCTTTGAGCAAAAACTTGCCAAATTGCTAGGCCCGTCCAAAAGAATCATTTTTATTATACACTTGAAGTTATTATAAAATTGAATTAAAGCTAAAAAGTCTTATAAGTCTTCAAAATTAATTTGTTGGAGTACTTGAAGATAATTGCAGTATATTATTATTATTATTATTATATCCCTAGTATGATTTATTAAATTTGAAGTTTATTTTGAGTTTCGAAAATTTTCTTTTCTTTTTTTTCATTTTATTTTTTATTTAATTTTTTATTTTAATTAAATTTTATATTTAATTATAATTAATTATAATTGATTAATAAGTTTGTACTATACTTATTATTATTATTATTATTATATTATTATTATTATTTATTTTATATATTAACAAGAAATAGATAGAATAATAATTATAGTTGTGAAACTCAATTGTTAATTCCATAATCATAAAATTGTTATTAACATCTAATTTTTATTAATATATATTTATCAAAATAAGTTATCTAACCAAAGTAGAAAAGTCTCCGGAATTTTCCTTTTAAGAATGGAAACTTTTATTTAAATTTTCTTTTAGAGCGAGGATCCAAACACTCAAATATAACGTGTCATAGTTCTGTTGATAGAATTTCTACATGACCTTTACGGACAAAAATTAAACTTGAAATAACACAACGCTAGGGTGAGAAGTACCTAAACTAACACTAAAAAACTGTTTGATTTGTTTTCGGGTGAAAAGGCAAATCAAGCTTTTTGATTCGTGTCATTTCAGAATTATGATTTTTAGTTTTTTGAAACTTAAATTAATTAAAAATTTATGAAATAATAAAAAAAATTATCATCTTGCGCCAATACATTATCTGAAAGTATTGGAAAAAGGCGCACAAAATAATATATTATATATATATATATATATAATAAATATATATATATATATATATATATATATATATATATATATAGTATTATTATATATAGTAATATATATATATATATATATTATAATAGTATATATATATATATATTTATTATATATAATATATATTATTTTGTGCGCACTTTTCAATACTTTCAAGAATATGTATGGCCAAGATGATATTTTTTTATTTAATTTATAAATTTAATTAATTTAAGTTTCAAAAAAACCCATGTAAAATCATAATTCTAGAAATGAACAACGAATCAAAAGCTTGATTTGCTTTCAGCCGAAAACAATCAAACAGTTTTTAGTGTTAGTTTAGGTACTTCTCCACCCTAGCGTGTGTTATTTCAAGTTATAATTTTTTGTCCGGTAAGGTCATGTATGAAAATTCTATCAACAAACCTTAATGACACGTTAATTGAGTGTTTGGATCCTCGCTCTAAAAGAAATTTAAATAAAATTTCCATTTCTTAAAGGACAATTCCGGAGACTTTCTTTTTCTTGAGTACTTTAATTAATGCACAAAAATAGTTAAAAGTAAAGTCTGCAGTTTTGTGATAGTCTGTTTATCTGTATTGTTAAAATTAATAAGCCGCGGATGAAGAAATAAATTTTAAAAATTATACCATTTTTAAAAGTTATCCTTCTCACGACGTTGGTGTTGTATCTTCTTTTTAAAAGCTTGCGTTTACGCTAATAATAAATAATAATTAATTAAATAATAATAATAAATACATAAAATATAATAATATAATATAATAATAAATAATAATAATAATAAATATACTGACAAATATATTTCAAGTACTCCAACAAATTTAATTTTGAAGACTGTTATAAAGACTTTTTAGCTTTACAATTTTATAAACTTCAAGTGTATAATAAAAATGATTCTTTTGGACGGGCCTAGCAATTTGGCAAGTTTTTGCTCAAAGGAAAATATATGTGGAACAAGAGAAAGGAAAGAAAAATAAGTAAAGTTAGGTTAACATTTTTGGGATAGTGTCTTATGGAGTTGGAGGAAGAGGATTCAGAAACGCTGTTGGGTCTTATGAAGTTGGAAGAAGAGGATCCAGAAACGCTATTGAGTCCTAAGAAGCTGGAAGCAGAAATGCTATTGGGTCTTAAGGAGTTGGAAGAAAACCTCTCAATCTAAAAAAACTATTCGATCTTAAGGAGCTGGAAGAAGAGGATCCAGAAACACTGTTGGGTCTTAAGAAGTTGGAAGAAGAGGATCCAGAAACGCTATTGGGTCCTAAGGAGCTGAAAGAAGAGGATCCAGAAACGCTATTTTGTCTTAAGGAGTTGGAAAAAGAGAATCTAGAAACGGTATTGGGTCTTAAGGAGCTAGAAGTAAAGGATCAAGAAACGCTATTCGATCTTAAGGAGCTGGAAGAAGAGGATTCAGAAACGCTATTGGGTCTTAAACAAAATGCTATATTTAACCCCTATCAGCATTGAATGTTAATATAATGACAAGACAACCATCAAGCCTTATACCTTAATAGTATTTTGGTAATAGAAATCAAGGTCCTCACGTCATCATAGGCTCCATTTTGTTCTTTTTAGTTGTGGAATGAATCCAAAAAATTGAATGAAAGTTTTCAAAATTTAAAAACATAATTTAACTTCTCTTGACAGCGAACGGAATTCTTCGACATTTTATATGCAGATATTTAAAAAAAATTAGGTTTCATCATGAAATTTTTTCTAGGAATATAGTTTGAAAAATGAGCATTTGCTAAATGTAGTATAAAGGGGGATTGCTTTAAATTTTAATTTCTTTTCAAGTAATTTATTTCGAGAATAGATTTGTTTTTGTAAATAATTTAAAAAAAATTCTATAACTCTAAATTTGGTCCTAAACTGAAATCGATTTTATCAATGCAGAAGTTCATCATACGGAAGACTGCGGCATCATTCGCGATTACCAATTCAGGTACATCCGATCTAGTAAAATTCAATTTAGCGTTAAAGCAGAAAGAGACGTGGCCATTTGTCTTTCTCAACATGACCACAAGGAATCGGACATGTACCAGATCTTCATCGGATGTTGGGGTGGAGGGGAGTCTGGAATCCGGAGAGGACTTCTAGACGACGACGTAGTAAAAGTCGAAACACCGGATATTCTCTCTGCAGATGAATTTACCGGATTTTGGATTAAGGTCAACAGGGGAGTAGTAAAGGTTCGGCATTGTGAATTCATAAATTATGACTGGGTATAATTGATATGACCCAACCGAGATAATCTAGCTGTTTTAACTCCCATTCATACATCCATTTTTGTAGGTTGGTAAGAAAGGAAAACTTCGTCCGTTCATGACTTATGAAGACCCTGAAAGACTCGAGGACATCAGATTTTATGGTTACTGCACAGGATTTGGTGCAGAAGGAGACTGGATGTTTAATGGTAAATCTCTATGTTCAAATTTATAATAAAAAAGACAATACTTCTAGCAAAATTATACATGATACTAAAATACTTTCCTCTCTCTTCTCAGACGAGAAGGAAGGCTCTTCCTCCTCTTCATCCTCCGGTGCATCTTCTTCAGACTCTGAGGCCGAAGATTTAGATGGGCTCGAAGAGAAACGTAAGAAACAGTAGTTTAGAACAATCAGAAAAATTATATATTTTTAGTGCACGAATCTATATAATTAGGAAGGGAAAAATAAATTAATAACGTAAATATTTCACGTCCTTAAAATGTAGAAATATAATTCATAAAAATGAGAGTTGAGCTTTAGTTTGATTATTGTGCGATTCAATCAAAAATGAGAAGGAAGGCTGTCTTCGAATTTTCATCGTGAGGTTAACTTCACCCACACATAAACACCAAGCTCTCTCTCTCTCTCTCTCTCTCTCTCTCTCTCTCTCTCTCTCTCTCTCTCTCTCTCTCTCTCTCTCTCTCTCTCTCTC
>JABUQX010074128.1:7500-15000 GCA_015478945.1 Trachelipus rathkii | reverse complement strand
TATCAGCTCTTTATATTCAAGCTCTCTCCGTAACTAAATAATAAAATGGTGTATGCTCTGCGAAGTGTATTTCCTGTGTTTCTTTAAACTTGTACTTATGAGCTTGCACCCTGGTTTGATAAACTGTTTTATCTCTACCTTTTAAGTATCCACCTCTTCCTTTCATTCCTGTTAGAATGCTGGGACTCATTCAATCTGTGCTAAATGGGGTACTGTACCCGTTTCAACCCTCCAACTTGTGGTTCACATCTTTAACCTCATTGAAGTTCTCTCCAAAATTTTCGGATCTAACTTTTATTGGAAGATTAGGAAGCATTTTAAATCTTCTAATCTTATCTATGATCCCCTGTATAGCTTCGGGAATGAATGTTTTACTCATAGTGATTTTCTTTCACTTTTCTCTCTAACTATTGTGTCTTCTTTTCTTCAGCATTCTGTGAATCTTTTGCTTTAGTGTTGGACATGCCGAAAACTTCCATAAAATCCAGAACAAGGCAGGCTCTCTCTCTCTCTCTCTCTCTCTCTCTCTCTCTCTCTCTCTCTTCTCTCTCTCTCCTCTCTCTCTCTCTTTTTCTCTCTCTCTTTCTCTCTCTCTCTCTTCTCTCTCTCCCCTCTCTCTCTCTCTCTCTCTCTCTCTCTCTCTCTCTCTCTCTCTCTCTCTCTCTCTCTCTCTCTCTCTCTCTTTCACTCACTTTATTTATCTTTCAATTTCCCTTTTGTTCATCTCATTTTCGGTCTATCTACAGCAGGATTTTCAGATGGGTACCGTTCATCTTTTAAATTTATTAACGGCAGAGTTCCTCAAATCTTAATCCTCTTCTCAAACTCTTTTTTTAATTTTTATTTTTCATCAATGACCTATTTATTATTTCGTAAACTATCCACTCTCACGCTGACAATTCCACCCTTCAATATTCCTCTCACCTTGAAAGGCGTCCCACTCAACTTCAAAGAGTCGATGTTGTGAGAACAGTTTGGGGAAACTGGAGAACAGTCTTTGAGAGCCTACGATGTTTTTAGCTCGGTCAATTGATTCTCGTAAACCATGGTTGTTTACAGTGTGGAAAAATATCAATTCTTTCATCTATCTAAATGACAAAATTATCCAGACAGCAAAAGCATGCTCGAAAACAAACATATGAAACATTTCTTATGTCCCAGGGTTCCAGGGTTCCAGGGTTGGCCAACGCACCAGGTGCGGTGCGTAGTGCTCTCATTTTGGTGCGGTGCGGTGCGGTGCGGTGCGGTGCATCAGACAATTCCAGTCTCCCGATTAGGTGCGATTTTAAAAATTTACAGGTGCGATGCCGTACGGAGCGTTTTGCGCATTGAAACATAGAGGTGTAGTGCGGTGCGAAAAAAATGGCTTCTGGTGCGGTGAGGTACTTAATGTTGTGCTTTGAGGTGCGCAAAATTCCAGCGCTCGACCAACCCTAGACTCTGTCTATGTCATTAATACTCTTTGTAATTCTTTAACTCGAAATCTTCCTTGAAAGGAAAACAATTTCTTCTTGCCAATCAAATTTTTAAAAGCTCAAGTTTTCTTCTGACTCATTTTCAAAATTTTTATGAACCACAAAAGTTGCTTTGCTCTTTATAAAAGATATCGTTTATTATGCGTCACGCATCCTCGGGTGGGGTTTTCACTAATACAAAACCCCTTTCTTGAAATGGTGGGGGGTCTAGGGATTTCCGCTCTATCAATTCCTTTCCGCTCTATCGATTCTCTTTTCTCTCACTAACTCTCCCAAATCCCTTTCTATCCGTTGAACTGTCGCATCACTCTCTAATGGCATAACTGTTCCTTTGAGGAGGCTCTTTGACCCCTGACCTAACATCTTTGACCCCTGACCTAACAGCTATGCTCATTCTTGCATGTACCCAACTTCCTTCTTCTATTTTTTTCCTTTTCTTTAGACTTATTTACTTTCGAAAGCCGTGTTTGGGAACATGTCAGCATTTAATTCGATTCTCTTTCTGATTTTTCATCTAATTCTGGTGGATGTATGTGGGTATTGCTCCTTACCCACCAAGAAATATATATATATATATATATATATATAATATATATATATATATATATATATATATATATAATATAATATTATATGTATTTGCTCCTTACCCACTATATTATATATATATATATGCCCTTTCTGTTTTACGACTCCATCAGTTTTGTTTTTTTAAATTTTAGTATGCTACTATTTGTCAACAATGCAATTTCGTGGTAACGGACATGATTGAAAAAGTTCAAAATATTTAATAATTTTTTAAAAAATTCAACATTTATGTTAAATATTGTCTCAAAAATGAAATATTCTTAAAAAGTACGACACCACTTACAGAAAAACCAATTACATATTTGGAATCAGCGTATAAAGCTTAATACAGAGTAAGTTAAAAATTATGGAAATAATAAAAAATATATAAATAGAGGGCTCGAGCCGGACAGAGGGAACAGAGAGGGGGACGTTTTCCATACCCCGTAGGGGAGGGGCGGAGGAACCCCCGCGACACCCAAATACCAAAGAGCGGGGGTTCCGGAGACCCTCCCCGGAGGGGGGGAAATAGTCCTACCTGTTCGTTCCCCGGAAGGTCGATTGCGTTTACCTTTGGTATTCCTTTAGCTAAAAAAAAAAAAAAATTAAAACTGACGGAGTCGTAAAACGTAAAAGGTCCTATATATTTTTGAATCATGTCCGTTACCACTTAAATTGATTGTAGGATCAGAATTACTAGAAATATATTAAAAAAAACAAAAAAAAAATTTTAAAACTACGGAAGCGTAAAACAGAAAAGGTCCAATTTAATATATATATATATATATATAATATAATATAATACATATATATATAATATATATATATATAATATATATATATGGATATATATATATATATATATATATATATATATATATATATATATATATAGGTAATTGTTGACTTTAGCGTAATGTAAAAATATCGATTTTTTTTTTTAAATATCGATGTCTCGAAATTCCTATGATTGCAAGGTGCCATATGTTGTAATAAGCATTAGCTATAATTTAGGCTAAAAATTCTGGTTTAGGACACAATTAGTTTAAGGGTTATGAAGTTTTGTTAGTATACACAGTAAATCTTGTGTCAACTTAACCAAATCTAACATAACCTTAACGATTTTTGTCCAAAATCAAAGAATTAGAATATGGCACCGCGCATACGTCATCAAACATGGGTGGGAATTTTATTAAAATTAACAATATTATATAATCTATATTTATATATCTATATATTATATATATAATCATATATAATCTAACTATATATATATATATATATATTATAATTATATATAATATATATATATATATATATATATATATATATAGGTTTAGGAGTCCAAGCTCAGGTAGAAACTCGTGTGGAAGGTGACTGAAGGACTGATTTAAGGAAGAACAAGGTGCTCTTTGAAGTGGCAATACTGAAGACGGAGAAGTTCCTTATACATCGGCAAGAGGATGACGGGATTGTATCCTGTGGGAAGGTAAAATATACTTTTAATGATTTATATTAGCGCATTTGTTTATAAATACGGTGAATTTTGTTAAAAGAAATAGATTGCAATTGGACTCTAACTATTTTAAAATTAATTTTCCAACTATCAGAAAAAAACAATAAATATTTAAGATGTTTAGAAATATTTGATATTATAGGAGCGAAATATTTGTTATTTTAGGAGGGAAATATTTGATACTTTTGTGGGGAAATATTTGATGCTTTAGAAATGAAATTTTTGAAACTTTAAGGGGCAAAATACTAGATACTTTAAGAGGGAATTTAATATTTTAATATGGGAAATATTTGATACTTTAGGAGGAAAATATTCGATACTTTAGGAGGGAAATATTTGATACTCTAAGAGGGAAATATTTCATACTTTAGGAGGGAAATATTAGAAATTTTATTAGGGAAATATTTGATACTTTAGGAGGGAAATATTTTATACTTTAGGACTGAAATATTTGATACTTTAAAAGGAAATTATTAGATACATTAGGAGGGAAATATTTGATACTTTAGGGGGAAAATATTTGTTATTTTAGGAGGAAAATATTAGATATTTTAGGAGGGAAATATTTGATACTTTGGAAGGAAATATTTGATACTTTAGGAAGGAAATATTTGATACTTTAGGAAGAAAATATTAGATACTTTAGAAGGGAAATATTTTGATACTTTAAAAGGGAAATATTTGATACTTTAGGAGGGAAATATTAAATAATTTAGGAGGGAAATATTAATACTTTAGGAGGGAAATATTTAGTGATGCACCGGAAATTCAGCTGCGGTTCCGGCAAGGTGGAATATCCGGCCATTTTGCAAATCTCCGGCTCCGGCCGGAGACCTCTTATGTCTCCGTCTCTCCTGCCGGAGTTTTGTATAGCCTTAATTAATAATTATTTTGAATAATAAAATTGAAATTTTACCTTTCATTAATGGAAGCAAAAAGAATAAAAATAAATTTACATATATATATATATATAATATATAGTATATATATATATATTATATTATATAATATATATATTATATATATATATATATTATATATATATATAGATATTATATATATATATATATATATATATATACCGTATTATATATTATATATAAATATAATATATATAATATATATATATATATATATATATATATATTATATATATATATAATAGAAAAATATATAATATTTATATATATATATATATATATATATATATATATATATATATATATATATATATATATAATATATATATAATAATAAATACATAAAAAAAAAATACAATTTATATATATATTAATATATATATATATATATATATATATATATATTCTGCAAATATATATATATATATATAACTATATAATATATATATATATATATATATATTATATAATATATATATATATTATATATATACTGTATATATTGTAATATATATAATATAGATTCTGCAAAAAAAAATGGTTTTAAAAATTATTACATTTATTTCTTTGGACTAAAACAATGGCAAGAAACTTGAAAGAAAGTGAAGAAACTAAAATTACCCTTAATAAATGGATAGAAAAAAAATAAGAAGAAAAATTGGAAAATGTTGGTGTTATCCTTATCCTCCCTTCTCTTCCCACCAGATGTGGGATGGACAGAAAATAGAATAGCTAGTAGAAGAGCATGAAGTAAGTCGAAATGTAACCATCCCCTTCATACCTTTAAGTGAGTCAAAGCAATCCACCCTTGGGTTTGACAAGGCTGCGATGGACCCCTCACTATGGTATCTCGTCAATGTGGGGTTCATACCCTGGACCAGGCCCACAATCATACACCATCGCAAAACCCCGTCATTTACTCCCATTGTGCACCTTCTCGCCTCTACCAAACTCAAATTTCTTTCTTAAGACATTCCTTTACTGACTCAATCCACTTTTTCTTCAGCCTCCCAGCTGGTCAATTTCCAGCACACTCACCACTATACACCAGCTTAACAATAATCCAACTCTCATCCACCCTTTCAATATGACCAAACCATCTCATTGCCGTCTCGTTTATTCTCACACTTGTGCCTTTCCACACCGCACAACTTCCTAATGCGTTCATTCTTCATTTTATCAATTCTTCTCACATCTAACACACCCCAAGATTTTCCATATGAACAGATTGTACCTTATATCTATACCTCTTATTCTATACCATAGTTCCACTGCTATACACTAACACATGTAACAACATACCCTTATGCAAAACTCTAGCACAATCAAGACTTACTTCTTTTGTACCCACTAAGGATTTAATTGTACCAGCCACCTTTCTGCCATTCACAACTTACCTGCTACACTCTGCTTTCATCCGTTCCCTTTTCATCCAGCATATATACTAAATATTTAAACTCAGATACTTATTTCAGTTGCTCACCATCCAACATGACTTCACACCGCGGACTCTCCACATTTATTACAATAACCTAACTCTTATCTACAATTGCTTTCAAACCTCTCCTTTTGCACACCCTGCCAAATCCCTCTGCCAATCCTCTCAAGCTCTCTTCAGATTAGCCATACAAAACCAAATCATCCACGTACAATAAGCAGAGAACCCTCCATCTCTCATATATTCTCCATCATTTTAACACATTTCTCTACCATCCCTACCTCTAATTATTTCATCATCCCATCCATATACAAATTAAATAACCAAGGAAACAAAACACCTCCCTGCCTCACTCCACTATTAATATTAAACCAACCATTTGCAACTCCATTTATTCTTACACACGCTTCAATATCGTCGTACATACTTTTGATTCCATTCAGATGCCTACCACCAACACCAAATATCACTAATACCTGCCACAGATTTTCCTTATTAATCCTGTCATACCCCTGTTGTAAGTTCATGAAACCTAAACACAGTTTATTCTTCTCCTCTCATTTGTTTCAATGGGAAAATTTGATCTATACATCCTCTAGCACTACTAAATGCAACTTGTTCTTCGCCAATTTGTCTCTCAGTCAATTGACGCACTCTTTCAACCATATATCAGCGTATATCTTCTCTGCGACACTTAATAAACAAATTCCCCTATAGTTCCTACAGTTCCCCTTACCCTCCTTACCCTTACATAAGAGTACTATTACTGATCTCTTCCTATCTTTCGGAACCATACCCTCCATAAACGATTTGTTACGCAACCTCCATATCCAGTCAATACATTCTTGATCATTTCAGCGGTAATTCCATCTATACATGCAGATTTACCATTCTTCAATTTTGTCACTCTACCTATTACCTCCTTCCTATAAATAAACTCATCCTCGAAAATACCCATTTCATCTTACTTAATCAAATTCACACATACATTTACTATCACCTTTTCATTACTGCTAATGTTATGTAGATTTTCAAAGTGTTCCCTCCACACTCTCCTCACATCCATTTCATCAGCCAAGAAAGTACCATCCCTATTATTTAGTCTCTGAACATTTTTTTAACTCGCTTTCTTAACCTTTCGTATTTGCCCCAAAAGAGCTTCCTATTCCTTTGTAAGTCGTCCCCATCCATATTCCTTCCATTACTGTTCATTACCTCTTTCTAACCTACGATGGCAACTTTGCCTCCTTCTTCTTATATATATTTCCATGCACATTTCTTTGGAGACTTCATCATTGGCTTTTAACACATTCAACCAAGCATTTTTTTTTACTTTACTTTTTACTTTTACTTCTTCTTTCCGCTACTCATTATTGACATTCTAACTTCCTACTTTAGAACATCCACATACTTCTCTTGCAATCTAACTCTCTCTCTCCTCTCGTTTCTCTCTCTCTCTCTCTCTCTCCTTCTCTTCCTCTCTCTCTCTCTTTCTCCTCTCTCTCTCATTCTCTCTCTCTCTCTCACAAAGTTATAGATTATATATATATATATATATATATATTATATATATATATATATAAT
>JABUQX010074128.1:0-2500 GCA_015478945.1 Trachelipus rathkii | reverse complement strand
TTGGGATCATGTCTATTATCTGCCTCCACCTCCATATACATATCGATTGAATGAATTCTAACACATTTCATAAAAGTGAAGTGAAAATGTTTAAAGTCAAATTGAAATTTTAGTATCAAAGCAGCTTCACACCTCTAAAAATATTAAAAAAAGGTTCAAATCTATGTAAACTAACTAAACTCATAACCTTTACTTAACGCATAAGCTAACTAAACTATAACTTAACCTTCACTTAACGTAAATTTATAATTTATTTCACTCTGCATTCTCAAAAAAAAAAAAAAATGCATGTGGCACCAAGAGGGCTTTCAATACTATTCGATTACGTAGGTTTAAAAAAAAAAAGGTTAAGCGATATATTAATATAACACTATCCATATATATATATATATATATATATATATATGTATATGTTTATATAGATATATATATATATATATAACTATATATATATATATATATATATATATATATATATATATATATATATATATATATATATATATATATATATATATATACATATATATATATATAAATATATATATATATATATATATATATATATATATATATATATATATATATATATATATATATATATATATATATATATGCTAACTCTCTATATATATATATATATATATATATATATATATATATATATATATATATATATATATATATATATATATATTAGGACCTGTTATGTTTAAGACTCCGTCAGTTACTGATTTTTCGTTTTTATATATTTACAATAACAGTCTAACAGTCAATTTAAGGGTGAAAAACATGATTCAAAAATATATAGGACCAGTTACATTTTACGACTCCATCGATTCAATTTTTTTTTAACTAAGGAATACCCAAGGAGTAAGCCACAAAGATGGAAAGGGTCAGGGTCTCTCGGCCTTCCGGGAACGACGGGGTAGGGACTATTTCCCCCCTCCGGGGAAGGTCTCCGGAACCGCTCTTTGGTATTTGGGTGTCGCGGGGTTCCTCCGCCTCTCGAGGGTATGGAAAACGTCCCCCGTCTGTCCCCGTAAAATATTTTCTAAATTTTTAATTTTTATTTATTTTTTATTTATTTTTTACATTTCTGTAATAAGCTTTACACATGATTCCAAATATGTAATTGGTTTTCTGTAAGTGTCACTTTTCGAGATATTTATTTATGAAAAATATTTTTATTTTTTATTTTTATTTTTACATATTTGTAATAAGCTTTATACGCTGATTTCAAATGTGTAATTGGTTCTCTGTAAGTGTCGTACTTTTGAGATATTTCATTTTTAAAATTTTATTGAAATAAATATGATTTTTAAATAATTATTTAAAAATATTTCGAACTTTTGAATCATGCCCATCACCACTGAAATTCATTGTTAGTATCCTATACTAGCAATATATTATGTTTAAAAAAGAGCAAAAAAATCAAAACTGACGGTCTTAAAACATATATAGGGCCTATATATATATATATATATATATATATATATATATATATATATATATATACATATTATATATATATATATATATATATATATATATATATATACATATATATATATATATATATATATATATATATATATATATATATATATATATATATATATATATAATATATATATATATATCTCTTTATATATATATATATATATATATATATATATATATATATATATATATATATATATATATATATATATATATATATATATATATGGTGAAACTAAAAAAGTTGCCACATATGATATCTCGAAAACTAAGATAGATACAAGAAACTGATAATATATATGGAATCAGCGTATGGAATTTGTATGTTAATCTTAAAAAGGGTTTAATTTTTACTTTTTTTTATATCTCCAAAACTACGATGATTACAAGAAAACTAATAACATATTAAAATCAGCGTATGAAATATGTTTGAAAAAGATTTTTTTTTAACTAAAAGAATACCCAGGGTAAACCGCAAAGATGAAAAGAGTCGGGTCTCTCGGCCTCCTGGGAGACGACGGGGTTGGACTATTCCACCCTCGGGGAGGGTCTCCGAGACCCCGCTCTTTGGTATTTGTGTGTCGCGGGGGTTCCCGCCCATCCCCTCCGGGGTATGAAGCGTCCCCCCTCTGTCCCACCGTCGGCTCGAGCCCCTAAAAAATATTTACACGCTGATTCCATATATGTTTTGTTTCTTCTACCTATCGTAGTTTGGAGATACAAAAAAAAATAAAATAAAAAATAAATTTTTTTTTCATTTTCCCTTTCCAAATTTCATACTCTGATTCCATATATCATCAGTTTTTCTTGTACCTATGTAGTTTTCGAGATATCATGCGGGTAGCTTCTTTAGTTTGGCCTATATATATATATATATATATATATATATATATATATATATATATATATATATATATATATATATATATATATATATATATATATATATATATATATATATATATATATATATATATATATATATATAAAGAGAGAG
>JABUQX010074127.1:12500-25000 GCA_015478945.1 Trachelipus rathkii | reverse complement strand
CGTCACGCTGATTCAATTGATCAACTAATCATGTAGATTGAATCCAATTTAGATTCATGGTTAGGTTATATAGATAGGGACTGCCGCAAAATGTAAGGAGTCCTTCGATGGTTATGCCTGGAGCGAGCGCCAGTTTGATTTACTGATGCTTTAGTGTATGTAAAAATAATAATGAATTGTAAATAAATATGCAAATAAATTAATTAATGATCATAAAAAGTATATATTTAATTAATGATTAAAAACACAAAGTTTTTAATAGAAACAAAACAAAAGAATAAATAAAAAATAAAAGTTTTGTGTTATGTTATACAAAAATATTACATTTTGTGAATCAATAGATCAATAGATCATAATAAAATGCAATAATCAAGAAGGTGAAATCGACGTAGAGGGTATGTGCTAGAACGAAGCCACCACTCTAATAATACGTGAGGGCATAGTTTTGATTTACTGTTTGAGAGTTTACTGATTTACTGCTTATAGGTATGGGGGTGGTAAAAATTGAAATTTTTTTTTTTAAGTTCATTAAAAAGGTTAAAAATAGAATAAATTTTTTTCGTAGTTAATATTATATTTTAAAAACAAAATGTTTTAAAAGAAGAAAACCAAAACAAAAAATAAAAATAAATATTTTTGTTGTTATGTTTCTCGACAGGAGAGGATAGAATAGTTGGAGCATATATACACTCAAATAGTTGGTTTTCAAAGATTAAGTGAATATGTAAGAACTTCTATAGGTACGAGTTGAGAATTCTTGGGGTCAGACGTGGACCGTCTCCCTCTTCGGATAAAAACCACCTTATTTCCTCCACAAGCTGGAATGTTTATCCCAGGGCATATCATTGAGCCCTTCAAATTACTTCTACAATCAGAACTCAGCGAAAGCAGTCTCTCGCCATTCCCTGTTGAAAGCGATCAAAAGGCTGGGATCAAAATATGCTAATCCCTCCAGAAGAGCTTCATAATATGGGCCGAAGAGGGGTTTATATTTGCCCATTCTTCACCACTATAATCAGGGAGTCGAGAAAGACATCGTTCCAGACAGACTTACCCCCGTCCATCTATTTAGGTCTGCTATCGATTCGCATTATATCGGTTCTACTTCCTCCCCGTCTACGGGTCAACAAACCTATTACATTGGTGTCGGAAGAATAGGAGGTGTGTTTAATTAATGAGTTCCACTAAAGGTTTTTCCCTGTGGTCCTTTGATTGTACTGCCGTCTTTCTTTAAGAGGAGGCTCGGCCCATTAGATTGGTCCTTTGAGAGCACTTTATGAAGACGCGCAGTTTCAGATTGGCTCTCAAGGCTTTCACATAGAGTCTTCCATGATCTTCTTTTTAGATTTCCTAAGTTCCCTGGTAAAAGCGGGGATCTAAGGTTGCAGTTTTGTTATGCTTCCCCAATTTTTTTAATCACTGCTTAGCTTTTTTTGAATGAAGTTTTCTCTCATTTTAGATCTCTAGCTGAAGTGGTTAGCTCTTTGATTCCACATGTGGTACGCTTTCTCGTTATTCCCTTCTTTTTTTCCTGAGGAAAACTATTTTTTCATATGAATCTTGGTATAATGAAATGCAGTTGGTAGTTGGATTACTTCTAGCGTCCTGCACATCAAAAGCGTCCCCCCCAATATCCTCCTACACGCGCTGTTTTAAGGAGTCTCGTTTTTATACAAGTTCCAGTTTGTTTTGCTTAGGTATTTCTCCCCGCTCCTCCTCATACTTTCGTCTTAAAGCTGATCGAATTTTCGAACCTTGATGCTGTCTATGGTGCCGAATGAGAACTTCATACAGACACATAACCCAGTTTCGAGAGGATCTTGTATACCATAAGTGGCATTTATTAAGGTTAGTCTAAGACCTTTGGTCTGTTCGATGTGTATGAAATGTGTGGGGCTACTGCCCCTCTATTCCATCACGATTAATACCATTTATTTGAGTTAAAAATAAGAGATTCTTATAAAATACACGTGCTACTCTTCTGCTTGTTTTGATGTCCTTGCTTAGCTCCCCATCAGGGTGTGTAAATTTTTAATGTGAAAATGAGCATTTGCATCCATCCCAAATATCAGTCCCCTGCAGGTCCGCTGACAGTAATTGCGTAGTGAACACAATAGCCGCTGTTAATCTCTCTCATTACCGGAAGAGAGATATAGCTCTCTTATTTTCGAGTACCCCGCAAAGATAAAATACGTACTGCAGAGGCAATTAAAATACTCTCTTGCTTACACCTCTAGCGCGGTTTTAAAGATGCACCTCTTACTAGTGATGCTATTTAGGTCCCTTGTGGTGAGCTCTGGAATGGACAGGGCATTGACCCCACCACCAAAACCACACGTATAATAAAATGAAGTTTCAACCACCGCCGCACGAGGCGCCTCTGGCTGTTACTTGTTAGACAAAAACGTGACTGACTTGATCGCAACGATAATCAATTTAGAGATCTCCAACTAGATCGACAAAAAGTAGATCACAGATATAAAGTCTGGTTATCTAGTGAGGTGGTATGTAGGAGCAGCCTTACCCATCACTTGGGTATTCCTGATTTGATTGTTGTCCTTCTCTCACCCATCGGCTCGGGTTTGAGGAGCTCACTATTGCAGGAGGGCACGCTCTCGTTTTTGACATTATCATAAACGTGATACTTTACTCGATTTACTGCGGGACCCTGAGTTAAAGGTAGCTTAAAATCAGTTGCTGCCTTTTGCTGTGGCATAATAGCATGATTTTAATTGAAGTGGCCCCGAACGAATTTGTTCCTGTTAAGTTATAAACTATAAAACTCGAAGATTGAATTATAATTTTTTTTATTACCAATTTATTACCAATTTTATAGTATAAAACGAAAAGTTTAAAGAAACAAAAAACAATTTGGAATAAATAAAAGTTTTTGTGGTGTGTTATGTTATACCCATGAATGATCCACTGCATCTGCCTCAAGCCGATTTGTTTGATTGGCCTTATTCCTCTTAACAACTCTCTGCAGGTTTGAACTTTTATATTCTTCTTTTTGGCTTGTGAAACCAGCCAAAGGGTTCCCCTTTTCATCTCTTCGGCAATAAGAGTTGTGTTAGCTCAGAGTTCGTGAAATTAGTTGAGGGCCGTGTTCGCAAGTGCGGGAGCCTACTTCCCACCCTTCGGGTTGTTCCCACTCTCTTTGCCTGAGTCCAAACGTACCTAAATTATATCAGCTCAAGCAGTTGGTTTTGGGCTCTTAGGCTTGGTTTCAGGTGCTGGTCAAGAGAACAAGGAACCCCCATACAAGACTGTGGCACAGAATCGCCCCTTCTCTTCCTCTAGTTAGGATCCCTCCACTCGTCATGTTAAGGCAAGCGGTTTTCATGTTGCCTTTTACAAATCGGTTAGAGAATGTTATTATGCCCATTCATTGCCGATCTTATTTGGAAAGACCAGTCAGTGATACTATGTCGATGCGCACAGGGAATTTTATCCCCCTCCACAGCTGCCTTAGATCTGCCCCTTCCAAGGCTTTAGCTGTTCCGGGAAACAACGAGTTTTTCTAGGCCTACGTCTGCGTGGCCTCCATCGTCCGCAGCTGTAAATGCACCCATCCCTGGTTTGAGGAATTAGGAGCAGTGAAAACTTGGCTGTGTGTGGCGCCAATACTAGGTTCCCAGATCCTTGCCAGGATTCCCTGATGGCACAATTCATTGTTCAAAAGATTCTTGTGATAGTCTCTTTAGAGATCTATTCCTATTCTGATTGTATTAAAGGTAGGACTTGAGGAAGCGTGGGCACTTGCGCTCCCATCCTGCCTCCAGTCCTAGGTTTCTTTGGCCCCCCCCCTGGCGCGTAGATTCACTAAAGTCGTGCTCGTTTTTCCGCGGCGGCGGGGCCATAGGCACGAGAGCCATAGTTTGCGGCCTCTGAAGGATCGTGGGTCCCTGTTCTCACCAAGCCACCTATAATCCCCTTCTTGGCCGCGCCTGAAGGCGATTGTGGCATTGTTATGGAGCTTTTGAATTAGGACTCCTCGATATTAGATGCTGTATCCCCTAATGGGGTTGCAGCATCCAAGTTGGATTCCTCTTCCACCTCCCTGACAGGGATGTAAGCCCTCTCTTTTCAGGTTGAGAAGGGTCTTTCGGGGAAATCCAAAAGAGAAGGCCTTGAAGGCCGTTTGGAGGCGTCGCACTTAAGGTGGGTGCTCCCCCGGCTGTAAAAGTTTTTTCGTACCATAAAAAGAATAAATGTAAACTGGGAATTATATACGTTCACGCCCGCAGCAGAAGGCCTCATACTGCGGGAAGGCTAAATTGAAAACAGGAGGGGGAAGTCGCCTTGGTTGGCTCTCTCTGAAGGTTCGTGTTCGAATTATTCACTTGAGTACCGACTAGAAACTGCGACCTTTGCACTCAATGCATCCTTCACTCTGTGTCGTTGCTGTTCCACTGTGGATTATGGTGAGTAAAGGAATGATGAGACATTTTCTTTTGAAGTTATAACACATTAACAATAGCTTATAAGTTTTTTTCCCCCAAGCGGCGTGCTTAACAAAGCTAACTCGTAATTTCTGGCAGAAGAAAACTACGCTCCTCATAGTGTGCACAAAATAAAACAGAGTAAAAGATAAGACAGTTTCCCTCGCTGTGTCAAAACAGCAAGGAGCACATGCCACTTGGAGGTTGTGTTCTTACAAAACTATGGAACGTTGAATTCAATAGATCTTAATATATACAGATAGATCTAGTGAGTAATAATTAGAGTTCAAAAACTGGTGAATTTGTAGAAAGTTATAAGAGCTCAGGAAAGATAGTAAAAGGGACAGTTTTATGATTTTATATTTACTGATTTTAATTGCTTATATATTTAAAAGAATTATTTATTTTTTTAAATTATTTGCCATTGAAATGTGGTTTTTATGTTAAGTTAGCTCAGAGATGGCACATAAATTTTTTTTTATTTTTCGATAAAATATTGACTTTAAGAAAAGAGAACAAAAATAAATAAAAGTTTTGTGTTATGTTTATACACACAAAATTTGACATGAAATCAAATAGTAAATCAATTATGAATCAATAAAAGAGACCAACTCCAAGATCAATATTTCATGGTGTATTCAATAGTGAAGCAATATTTAAGTGAGGTATGAGCTCTGGCACGTTTGATCATATCACTGCTGCAAAGCGTAGGCACTTAACCTAGCCTCTCTCAAGTTGAGCTCTGTGAAAACCACTCTATACATTATCTTCCTAACGTGAGTCTCAGACTCCTTCTCTATATATATTTACCCTTCTTTATGAAGACAATTATGTTAATTTTCTCTATTTCCTTTTTTTCTTCCTCCTTGTCCTTGTTAAATAGTTCTAAAATGTCTCTCTATGATGTTTGAATTATATTTCACAAAAAAAATAAAACAAATTAAAAAGTCTAGTGACATCACTAACACAACCATCAAAGAAGAAAAAAAAAAAAGTTAAAATTGAATTAATTGAACACTAAATAAATAATTAAACTTATAATAATAAATATAAAGTATTTGAATCTTTATTTTGAGATAAATAACTCAAAAAAATATACACATACTAAAAAAAAAAAATAAGAAAGTAAATCTAAACACACGTAAAAAAATGTCTCACACATGCATAAAATTAAAGATCAAACCTATCTTTCTAACTCATTAAAATCTAAAGATAATATAATAATAAACAAAAAAAAAATATATAAATATAAAATACAAAAAAAAAAATTTAGAGAACACTAACAATTAACGCAAAAGTTCTTCACGTTAAAAGTTCGGCTATTTAGTTTAGCATTTATAAAAGAAATGAGATTGAAAATTCCAGTTGATTTTAAGCCAATTAAAACAACAAAGTTCCACGTGGCTTTACGTAAATCCACAAAGTACCACGAAGACCCACGAGGTTTCGAAAAATCTCCCCGAAAATCCACTAAGCTTTCACAAATGGAAGTATTTACAGTATCATGTATGTGAATAGTAATAATATTGTATTATTAAACGAATGTTTACTAACTAGGCACCGCACTGGCTCCAGCACCGTAGCCGTTGTCAATTCCTCTGATTCAAAACCCGATTCTTTCCAGAATCCGGACTCTGAATCCTTTCTTCCAAATTTGTCAACCTTCTACGAACATTCGATTTTTAGGGAGGCAGACGCCTCTGGTTAGTGTGAGCACGTGGACCGTAACCTCGCCGCTGCTACATTGAGGTCGGACTTGCTCCGCTGATTATTCACTGTAGTGAGAGGCCAAGTTGTGAATAAGACCAACTCAATACGTACGCAAATCGACCACTGACTAGAGTTATGCTGTCGAGTACGATACTAGAACCCCCCCTCCAATTTTAACCCGATACTTGTGAGTGTATAACAATACTTTATGCCATTTAGCCCTTCTAAGAAAACTCCAAATATGGCTCCAATACTCCTGACTCGCAAAAAGTGTGATCTCCATACGCCTGAGGCGACAGCGCGTCTCTTGGGTGACCATAATAAAAAGTATTACCAAAACTTTATTCATATTTCAGAAGAAAAGTCCAAGTCATTTCAGATCATTATGTACTTATGGGATTATTCTCCTGAGACATTTAGAAGAATCATCAGACAAAGACTCAAATTTCGAACTTCCCCCCGACTTACTGTAACCCTACTAACGTCAAACACTGTTCAAGTGCGGTTCGCTTCTGGGCAGAGCCAAGCGAAGATCGGAGCCGGAGCCGGAATCGAGGCCGGTGTCATAAATTGACGACCATTATTGAAATCCAATCAAGTCATGTTTCGCATTTGACTTGAATTCCCTGTTCCCAAACGCCTCACATACTCAAACGGTTTCCCTGAGCATAAGCAGAGATAGATCGGACGGTCACCTCTAAGAGTTAAATCTGAGTCACGGCTTCCGTGTACGAATTTCCAATCAAGTCATGTCGGCATTGCTTGATTTTCCTGTTCCAAACGCCTCACATACTCATAAACGGCTTTCCCTGACAAAAAAACCTAGAATGGTCACCTTCAGCGTCAAGAGCTCTGCCACGCACCTATACGAAATTTCCAATCAAGCAGGTCGGCATTTGACTAATTCCCTGTCAAAACGCCTCACATACCTCATTAAACGGCTTCCCTGATCCAAAAAACCCATAGATGGTCGCCTCAAGCGTCTAAATCTGACGACCTTACGAATTTCACTATCTGCAAAGCTCCACTGTCGTACCTCTCTCCACTCTCTCTCTCAGTTACTAACGAACGCGCTGCGACTATGCTATACCTTCAATAACCTCGGACTCTGTTGCCGCGTACTGACCCCCAAAAACCCGTAGATGGTCACCTCAGATGACCACCAATAAAATCAGACTCGAAGGAAACCTTACGAAATATTTCCATACAAAAAAAGTCATGTCGGCATTGTAGACTTGAATATTCCAATTCTATAGCAAATACTTAAATTATAATCAACAATAACATAATAAAACAGAGTTGGATTACTCCGAAACTCCATAAATAATAAATAGAACACTATCATACTAAACGTCAATAAAATTCTAAATCAGAACTATTAACATATAAAAAATTATCAAAAGTCAATCTGAGGCTAATGATTTGGAATTATCAGGAGTAATTCAAGACTAACTCAGTAGAAACGAGACTTACTTCACCGACACCTCTCTGACAAACACTCCCTAATTCTCACTCTCAAGAACGCATATCAGAATCGCTTGAAAGTTCTCTCTAGATACTTAAGCGCCGTGATCAAAAAAGACGGTCATTATGGGCCGCGCTCCGGGCTCCACTCAGGCTCCGGGCGGCTCGCGCGGAAATGAAAAGAAGGTCTAAACGGTTAAATAAAATACCACATACCTAGACTGCATTGCCCGCTTGAAAAATAATAAAAGTAGACTCTTTTTCCAGCGGTAATGGCTCCTAGCATTCCAGGGTCTCCTTGAGAATCCTATCTCGAGAGATTCCTCAGCGTTATAACACTCCACGTGTGCATCAGTGCGTGTAGTTTATCAATAAAATTTTCAATTTATTTACCTATAACTTACTTAGTACTTAATATTAAGACTGTAGGATTTATTTACTATAATACAAATATATTTTATATATATTGTATAGAATATAATGATAGTATAGTTGATACTATTTTGATGGTTTAATTGCATCTACCCTCATAGAAGGGATCAAAATATTATACCCATAAGTGAGGTGAGTGAAAATTTTATACAAAATATAACCAGATTTATTATTTCTAATTTTTTACATAACTTTCATGTGACTTATTTATATTGAATGTCATAACATAATTATTACTTATTAGCGATAAAGAAAAGTTTTTCGTTTTAATTATTATATATAGTTTTATTTATATTCTTATTATTTAGATATTAATTAATGGTTTATTTTAATACTATAGATGTAGCTATAATGTATATTTATAATTAAATTATTATTATTTTAATTAATTATTATTTACTTTTATGATAATTATTTATTAGTATTAGATAATTTTGATTATATATATATAATTATAATTAATTATATATTATTAATTATTTATATAATTTTATTGTAATTTATTTTTATTTATATTGCAAATTCACTCTCATATCTCCCATCACAGAGTGTTATTGCTAGATGGTGTATTATTAATTTGATGTGTCCTGTGTATGTTGAATAAGTGTTAAGTCTTATACAAATCACCATTTCATTGAAATAATAAAATTAATTATGTATAGAAGTAGTGTGTTTTCTATAGTGCCCTCTTGTCTATCAGTACAGTGTATATGTTAGAAATATTTTTATAAATATGTACTCGATGAGCAGTACGATCTTCTGAGATTAATTTGGCTAGCATTTAATTACAAACATATAGGCTACTTGTTCACCATCTGAATTTAAATAGGTTTATCAATTTATTTTATTTCTCTATTAGTTTTTTAAATTATTTCTTATTATAATAAATAATCTAAATAAGATAATTTATGTATATGACCAGTATATCAATTTTATTTCGTTGGGACTATAACATTTTTCCTTTGTATATTCCCTTATTTATATTATTTTATTAATTATAATATTATTATTATATTATTTATTATTCTTATTTAATATATTATATTATTAATTTTTATAAAATTTTGAATTATTAATTTCGAGATATATAAATATTTATTTTTCAACTAATTCATTAAAGACGTTTCAGTATACTTTAAACAACTATCAACTTAATCTTCCTTGAAGGAATTTGCTAATTTTCAATGTGCAAATGTTGTTGCCTTCTTAGAACTTTTATCCTACTTTTTACGATAATATTAATCATTATCAAATATATAATCATTATATTATAATATATTATTATTACATCTTATCTATATATTATCATTACAGCTATATTACGTTATATAGTTTAATTCTCATTATTAATAGTATTATAATTTATTTAAATTTAATTATTTTAATTATTAAATTTATTCTTATTGATTAACTATTTTAATCTGCTTTTCTTAATTATGTTGTAAACAATTATAAAGTATTATTATATTAATTATATTTAATTTATCATTATTATATTAATTTCTTACCAATGTATTATATTAATCTCTCTATATATATATATATTATAAATAATAGATAGTGAATATCTAGTGAGGCTCATTATAGCAAATATAACAGATTTTCTAAAGAGAATTCTGGGGATCTATGTATTTAGGGAAAATTAGATCTTCATCATGATATGATATATAGAAGACAAATGGACTGCAACTGCACTGAGATACACGAATAGAAAGCACATGAATCTTAACAGAAGATGTTCCAACGAAAAGGAACTCACTAGAAGATCAGATAGCAAGTGTTCTGGAGAATACTGTATAAAAAAAAATAGTATATTCAGGAGGAAAATTATATGAGATTACAAGTATTGTTTTGGAATATGGTAGCTTTCTGATAGTTACATATTTCTGTGTATAACTAGCTATAGAGGTGGTAGTGATACAATTGGACATCGAAAATTTGAGAAAAATATTTGTGAAAGTGTGAAGTGGTTGTTATAATAACTAGTGAAGAGGGACACCTTATTAGTTTTATAAGAAAAATTAGCTATGTTGTTACAGTATTATTATAAATAGCAGAGTGCACTTTTTCGCAACAAGCTCTCATCTACAAAGAGAAAATCGTCGTCGTTTTCACTCTTTTAATTAGTATGCGCTAGTTTTTTAATTCGTATGTAATATCACTCAGTGTAATAATGTATTACTTCTTTGATATATAAATAATATTATTTCCAAGTTACTTGAATGCTCTTAACTTTAACGAAATAATATTTTAAAAGGTCCAGGAAATTTGTTTTGTTGGTGATTTATTATATTGAAAAAGTTAGGTATTTTCTCTAATGATAGATGGTGATTGTGAACTTAGAAATCTTAAGATATCTTAGAGCAAAGTGAGTGGTTGAATGAATGTGAGTGAACATTTTACTGCTATTATGGAGAGTATGTGTTCAAAGGAGAAATCTAAGGAAAGTACTGACACAATATGAGAAGTATGAGAAGTTTTATGACAAAGTGATGAAAGACTGAAATTTGCTGAATAAGGATAACTTCATGGGAGAAAAAGACGTGATGTCCTTGATACGATAGTGGTGAAATACAGTCCCTCTCTCTACATCTACATAATTTTTTGTTATTTTTGTTCTGTCCTTTCTGTAAAGAATAATGGTAAGCTGAAAAATATGTTTATGCAATTAATTTTTTGTATCTTACTTTTCGTGGATACAGAAAATTACCAAACCCTTGTCCCATTTTCGCCTTTACAATGTTCCATTTTTCTATTCAAGGAAATATGGTTATTCCATCCCGAAATCATACAAAGGACAAATATCATCCTCTTTAATTTTTAAATATTTCCATTCTACAGAAGACATATATTATTAATAAATAAATAAATATAATTTGAGTAATTACTGATTTTTTTTCTAACTTTTAATTATTATTAGTATGTGCGCGCGTATATAATATATATATATATACGCTTAATATATATATATATTTATATATATATATATATATGCTCTTTATTTTTAGTTATATATATATATATATATATATATATATATATATATATATATATATATATATATATATATATATTAGAAATATATAAATCAAAACTTTTGCTATATATATATATGCACCTTATACTGCTGACTGCTGCTGCATATAATGATGAGAAAGGATAAAAATTAGGAAGGAAATGGAAAATTTCATTCTCCGGCCCCGACCAAAATCACTCTCCGGTGCATCACATACATACACACACATGCACACATACAAAGTTACAAACACCACTTTACACACACACACATATATATATATAAAACCTTATATATATAATATATATATATATATATATACATATTATATGTATATATATATATATATATAATATATATATATATATATATATATATATATATATACATAAACTATAATATATATATATATTATATAATTATAATATATATATTTATATACTTTATATATATATATATATATATATATATATATAATAACATATATATATAAAACATAATACACACACATATATATACTATATATATACCTATTATATATATACTACTGCTATCATGCCTTTGGTAATAATTCAAACTCGTAAAGATAAAATACACGATCAGATTTACAAGTATGGAGAAAATTTGAATTAAACTGACGCTCAAATAAGGAGATTCGCCATTTTCAAAACTCCTCCGTCATGTACGTCAAAAAAAAGGCAAGACGCACAGTGTGTGTGTGTGTGTGTGTGTGTGTGTGTGTGCGCGCGCGTGGGTGTGTGTGTGTGTCTGCGTGTCTGAATATTCATTCACTCGATTTCAAAGTTCCAAATAATAATAATAATAATAATAATAATAATAATAATAATAATAATAATAATAATAATAATAATAATAATAATAATAATAATAATAATAATAATAATAATAATAATAATAATAATAATAATAATAATAATAATAATAATAATAATAAAAATAATAATAATAATATTATTATTATTATTATTATTATTATTATTATTAAACATCTATCATATTATTATTATTATTATTATTATTATTATTAATATTAAACTTGTAGATTAATTGGAACTACATCAATGTTATAAATATATATAATATATATTTGAAGAATAAAGATTTTGACTGACTGACTGACTCATTGATTGATGGATATATTATTATTATTATTATTATTATTATTATTATTATTATTATTATTATTATTATTATTATTATTATTATTATTATTATTATATTATTGTTATATACATTGCTCTAATTTATATTATTATTTATATTCTGATGTTGTTGTTGTTGTTGTTTCACTTAAAACTATATAAATTATATACCAAAGTTTAAAGTAGTAATAATTTTTTATTAATCTCAAAATTTATGCCCAGAGATTAATAGTAGCAAAAAGCAAACAACATATTTTACTAATAGCTAAAAAT
>JABUQX010074127.1:0-7500 GCA_015478945.1 Trachelipus rathkii | reverse complement strand
AAAAGGATTTCTTTTCAAATATACTATGAGATATTCATTTTTATTTCATACTTAACACATTTTTATTAAAAACATTTTCGCGAACATAAAACTGTAACTCGTTACTTCCAGACATCTTTTATATTTTACTTATTACTTTTTAATTTATAAATTTTTTTTTAAAAATTGTGGCATGTAAGAAGAAAAAAAGTCAGAGTGTCTGATATATAATCATTTTGTTTACTACAACTGTACGAAATTTTTTAAAAGCATAAACTTTACATACATTCTTAAAGCAGTAAATCAGAATCAGACAGGGGTGTTGCACCTAACACCAAGAAGGGGATTAGTACTTTTGTTTTCATTTCGTTACTTTAACTGTATTTTTACTGCTTCTTTCTGCTTACATGCTTTTGAAACTACACCCATTGGGCAGCTGCAAGCGTAAATCAGTAGAATCAATAGAGTGTTACCTAACACCAAGGGATTAGTATGCTTTTGTTTTTACTGCTTTACTGCTTTAACTTTTCTGCTTTACTGCTTTAACTTTCTGCTTTACTGCTTGACGTAACTCACATACATTACATACCTTAAAGCAGTAGATCAGTAAATCAATAGAAGTGTTACCTAACACCTAAGGGGATTAGTTATGCTTTTGTTTTTACTGCTTTACTGCTTTAACAATTTGCTGCTTACTTTCTGCTCTACTGTTTTAACTTTCTGCTTTACTGTTGTAACTTAACTTTCCTGTTTTACTGCTTTAACTCATATATTTATTAACATTATGTTTTCTTTTATTTTTGTTTAATATTTTTATTTTTTTATTCTTTTTATTCTTTATTTTATTTTTATTATTTTACTTTTATTATTTTATTTTGTTTTAATACTTGTCTTTATTTTTATTCTTTTTATTCTTTTTATTTTATTTTATTATTTTACTTTTATTGATCAATTTTATTTTTATTATTTTGTTATTATTATACTTAGTATTATTTACTTCATGCCTATTGTTATTATTATTTGGAACACATTACACTTATACACACCCACACACACACTTTTTACACACACACACACACACACACACCCACATATACATCGCACATTCACTATGACACTTATACACATTCACTATGGCACTTATTCACTACTAACACTCACACAGATTTACTTATACACAGTATGTCCCTTTACACACACTACAGATTTACCCACACACACAGATTTACTTACACTCACACAGATTTACTTACAGTCACACCTTACAGATTTACTTACACACACACATTCACTATTTACTTACACAGATTTACTTACACTCACACAGATTTACTTACACTCACACACAGATTGACCATTTACACACACACACAGATTTACTTTCACTCACACAGATTTACTTTACACTCCACACAGATTTACCCACACTCACACACAGATTTGCCCACACACTAGATTTATAGCTTTAGATTTACTTACACACAGCTTACCCACAGTCCCACCACACAGTTTACTTACACACACACACACACGCCCACACACACACACTCACTTACACATTACACGCACACTCACTTACACATATAACGATATAATTTATTAAAACATTTTTGTTTTAATTAAACACACATACATTTATATTACTCATTCAAATATAACCAAAACAAATTATTTCAAAGTTTCTTAAAACTTCTATATTAAATCAGATCATTATCTTTGAACAAAGGATTTATTATTAACTGTTAATACTTTTTGTTTATAAATTTTATAACTAACAAGTTTTAAAATGACTTTTACTCTGAAATTTTATGAAATTTTATTTAAAGAGAACATACATTTACGTACCTTAAGGTAATAAATCTTGGAAAATCAGTAAGGTCAGCCTGAACCTCTACACCTGGCTATCTTTACGTTTTGATTTCTATGACTTACTGCTTTTCATCATCTTTTTAGCGATGTAATAAGTATAAAAATAACAAAATAAGTTCTTCTCTGCTAACATAACATGTATTTTATTAAAAATCATTCTAAGTTTTTATTTGAAAATAATAACAATGATTCACTTACATTTATATTATTCGACACTCGATGTTAACTAAAATTATGTTCAAAGTTTTTTAAAGGTGTTTTTGGATTTTCTTTGATTATTATCTATGTACATTGAAAAAAAAGAAAATCCAACACGAGAAAACACAACAACCAGCACTCGTTACGATGCGAAACTGACCTCTCTCTCTGTAAAATGGGTTGAAATAACTACTTCTTTAGCCCTAAATTTAGGATGATCCTTTTTTGTACCCGGGGGCGATTTAGGCCTAATACCAGGTCAAAATATATTTCAAATTGACTTTTTCTGTAAATGTGGTGCAATAACTACGTTCAGGCCTAAATTTAGGCCCACTGTAAATTTAGAGATAAACGAAGCTCTTGTATCATAGCAGGCAGTTTGTAAGGGCTATTACCAGGTCAAGGTAATTCCAGTATAGACAAGAATCAGTGTTAATTATTATTATTTATAAATATATTTCAAACAACTGAAACATGCTGGATCAGTAAGATCCTTTAAGCAGGTAAGAAAGAAATGTTTGCCTTTCTTGTGAGTGGACGGAGTAAATCTTATCTCTATATGACCTCGTAGGTGGATTGGTCGAGAATTATTTTTATCGCTTTTTGGTTTTTAGGATATGAAAAAAAACATGTTTTTCATATCCTAAGCCTTTTTCATTTATTTAAACTCTTAACATACATGTAAATATTTATTTAAGAAAGTAAAATAAGGATAATAAAAACTTTACTATATAATTAGAAATTTAATAATCATTAACTTACAATGATTTTATAGATATATAACTTAATAACCTAAATGTAGAATAACCAAATAATGTAGATTTATATATATATATATATATATATATATATATATATATATATATATATATATATATATATATATATATATAATATATATATATATATAACTACTCTCAATACTCATATATATATATATATAAGGATAACATTAAATATATACAAGCGTGTTAAATATATTTACAATGGTTTATATATAAGGATAACATTAAATATAATACTTCTACATACATTTTACACATGATGTTTTCGCCTACTTTATATTAAAATTCTTTAAATCTTTGCAAATATGCCAATCATTTATATCATTATCGATGATATAGTTTCGTGTCTCAGTAATACCTTCAGTTAACACATACGTAAAAAGTTCCCGCTCAGATATCATAGTATATTTACATTCTGGTTCACATGCATAAATACTTTCTTGCCATTGTTTTCTAAGTAGATAAATGAATTTCTGTACGTCTATAGAACTTAGGAAGCGATCGATGGTGCGCGTAGGATCATCGATCAGGGTTTTCTTAAATGCGTAGTATTCTTGGTATAACATGTAATGAATTACGTTTACGTAATTAGATAACACATATGTCTTCTTCATCTGCATTAACATTCGCCTACGTACCTCTAGCATATATTTCAGCTGCATTAGGCCTGAAATGTAGAATCCAAATGATGTAGGTTCAAATACGGTTGTTTCATTATTTCTCTCCCATAATCTAACTTCCAAGCTGATTATGTTTTGATGTTTATAAAATGATAGATAGAGTAATTTGCTTATCGCTGGTTTCTTCGCACAGGCTAATAACTGTTTCGGTCCAGTTTAAAGCTGAGCTTGGTTTAAAGTATTCTGTAAGCCACTCTTCAGTGTGATTACATATACAAAGTAATTCTTCTGGACTCATGAAAATACGCTTGGTATTATAACATGGTGAATGGGTAGCACACTTGAAAAATTCAAATCCATCGGGTTTTCTTTTATATAAGAATGAAACCCTACTTCCGGGGATCTTGATTTCCCACTGGATAATGTCTTGTATTGATGTATACCTGTTAAGGTGAATCATGATATACACTTAGTGAAAATAGAACACCTTTATTACAAATCAGAGAACTTGTGCACAGCTTAACAGCCAAAACGAGTATGATTTTAAAATGAGTTTGGATCTAAAACATCCTCCTGCTCAAATATAATTTTCATCCAATCAGAGGTAGGGCTCAGGATATGAAAAAACATGTTTTTCATACCTTAAAACCAAAAGCGATAAAATAATTCTCGACCAATCACATACGAGGTCATATAGAGATAAGTATTACTCCGTCCACTCACCAGAAAGGTAAACATTTCCTTCTTACCTGATCAAAGGATCACCTAGCATGTTTCAGTTTGAAATATATTTATAAAATAATGCGATTGATTCTCTCTTGTCTATAATGGAATTACCTTTTGACCTGGTAATAGAGGCTTAAATCCGCCTGTGATACAAAAAGAACATCTAGGATTTAGGCTAAGATTTAGGCCTAACGTGGGTTATTGCACCGCCACATTTACAGAAGGTCAGTTTTGAAATATATTTTGACGCTGATATTGGGCCTAAATCGCCCCGGGGTACAAGAGTTATGTTGGCATTCAATTTAGGGAAGTAGTTATTTCAACACATTTTACAGAAGGAGGTCAGTTTCGTATCTGTTGTAAGGGGTGCGGGTTGTTGTGTTTCTCATCGTTGATTATCAATGACTGTAGACAACAAAAAGAAAATCAAATTGTAAAGCTTTAGTATTTTTGCAGGTGGCATCGAGCAGACAAATGTAAGTGAATATTATTACAAATAAAACGTGATTTTAATAAAATAACGTTATGTTAGCGGGAAGAACTTGTTTGTTGTTTTATACTTATTATCGGCGAATGATGGCCAAGCGGTGAAGTCAATAGAGGCCCAAACGTGACGCTTTGGTGCCAGAAGAGGTAGCGATTTGGCTGCTTTGCCTGTGTTTTGCCAGCATAAAGTTTCATAAAACTACTAAAGATTATTTAAAACATTAGTTACTAAAGTTTATAAACAAAAAGTATTAACGGTTGTAACATTCTTTTGTTACTAAACCAACTATTCGGTTAATATAAAGATTTACAAAACTTTAATATAATTTTAGATTATCTTTGGATAGTAATACTATAAATATTGCAAGAACATATTTAATAAACATAAAAATGTTGTATAGGATCGCCGTTATATGTACAACAAAATGATGTGCGCTGGTATTATTTGTCTCAGCTGGTACGGTATTTTCTGTATAATGTAGTATGTGGCTGTGTTGCTAATAGTCTGTGTGTGTGGCTGTAAGCCTAAAGCTTTATTGATGTGCCTAGCCAAGTCTTTGTTCTGTTGTGCATAGAGAAGTGGAATCTGGTAATTGTGTGCAAGAAGTTAGAGATGTCTCGACTCAGGCTGTGTAGTCAGCTCAGCCTGAGCCAGACTGTGCGCCAGTGGCTCTGTGTGTGTAAGTAAATCAATGTGACAATGTCATCTGTGTGAATGGTGTAAAGCTCAATCAGTCGTGACTATAGCTAAATCTGCATAATAAATACTATTGTGTGTATTGCCAATGCTCCATCGCTAGTGCAAATCTGTCAGTGCGAGCTGCCAAATAAATTTGTCGGTGGGAGGTATTAGCGTAAATCTGTGTGTGTGCTGTATTGATGTCTCACTCCAGGTAATCTGTGTGTCATGTAAAAATAAATCATCAGCGGGAAGTGAAATTTGTCTATGGGCATCATGGGTTGCCTGCTTAGTAGAATCAATAGTAGTGGCGCAGGTGTCCGCAGGTGGTGTGTGTATAAGTGCTGCATGAGATGTGTGTGTGTGTGTGTGTGTGTGTGTGCGTGCGCCAGGCGTGTGTGGAATGTTGCGAAATATCAAAATGAGGCTAAGCCCCTAATTGGCCAAATTAGGTGGGCTAAATTGACCCGCATGGTTGACCAAGGTTTGAATTGGGAAAAATTAGGGTGGGACATGTACAACGGTTGCTGGTGTGCAACCGTTTGGCTGTTACCTAGCTACGAAGGAGTTACAAAAGTTTGAGGTTGCCGAAAAAAATTAGAGAGGGTTCTCAAAATAGGGTTCTCAAAAAATTAGGGTTCTCAAAATTTGGGTTCTCAAAAGAGGACTTGGGTTCTCAAAAAAGTGTGGGGTTTACTCAAAAAATTGGGTTACCAGAAAAGATACCAGTGGACCCAAAAATAGGGCATGGAAGACCAAAGGGTTAGTCGAAAAAAGGTCAAGGTAAAGGCCCCAAAAGGTCAAGGTCAGGTAAAAAGAATTTGGGGTCAAAAAAGGTCAAGCCCAAAAAGGTAAAAAGGTCAAAAAAGGTGGTAAAAATTGGGCTCAAAAGGTTCAAGGGCGGTCAGGAGTCAGGTAGGTGGTCAAGGTCATTTCGTCCGAAATCCCCTTCCCTAATCTATTTCATCAGAGTTCAGGTTCATTTCTCGTCAAACAGGATTTGTACTTTCGACTAGTCACCAGGACGGACATGAAAAATTGCCGTTTGTAGGAAGGTTACTATAAATTCAGTGTTTGGCAGCATGGTTGAGATGTGAATACACTAAATGCTCGGTACCTTCACCTCACTCATGTCCACTTAGCCAACACATACAACATTTTTCTGCCTTTAAAGCCACTGTACAGGGCACGTGGCGTTTTCTGTGTGCTGTTTTACAGTAGAGTCCTAGGGTTCAGAAGATTGCGCCATACCACCAGTGTTTTCAGGATCAGATCTTGACTTGGTCAGACTGAGGCTGGGGTTATACTGTCATACCCTGATGCTTCTTGCACCTTTCAGTTTGACATTGAGTTTGGTCAGAAAAAGCACTTATAAAATAACCTTCCCAACCCGATTGACTAGTATTAAATAACGATAGTACTTAACTAACTAACTAACTATATAACAACAATTTATATATATATATATATATACTTATCTTTTATATATATATTCTCTCTCTCCAATATATAACCAACATACACCATCGCCCTGCTATATCTCATCGATAACATATATATATATGCTCTTCACCATAACTACGCATATATATATGCGCCACTCTAATCCAGTTGATATCACTTATGCGGTATATATATATGTGATGAACATTTTTCTATTTTTATTGCCATATGAAATGGCATGCCAGGGAGATTCTGTATTATAATAAAGTAATAATTAATATTTGAATTATTAATAATAATTTAAACATATAATAATAAAAGTAAAAATTTTCAATAATAATAATAATAATAATGAAATAATAATAATAATAATAATAATAATAATAACGTTGGTATAATAATAAAGGATGACAAGGGATAGATGAATAATAATAATAAATGATAATAATGTTTCTAGGAGGACAGACTTTGGAAGAAAATACAATTTTCGTTGAACTTTGATAAATTGGATATTACAATATTTTTATAATACAAAATTAAATCTATAAATTGCATTAATTCTAACAATAAAGGTAATTTCCAAACATCACAGTGTCTGAAATGGGGGATGACTCAAATTGCCACAGTCTTGTGTCTACCTTTGGACTATTTTTAATAATAGTGAATATCTTAATTACTAATTACATTAAAGACTTAGTGTAGTTCACTAATGGCT
>JABUQX010074126.1:0-44221 GCA_015478945.1 Trachelipus rathkii | reverse complement strand
AAACGATGATCTTACACCTTTTCTTATTAATCGTTGTTCAATTCGAGGATAATCACTCATACACCTCCTCTGGCAGACTATTCCAAAATTACTTAACAACCCTATTACTGAATGATGCTTTCTTATATCAATGAAGGCATGCTTTCTTCTTAATTATCATTATTATCCCCCTGGTCACCTGTCCATTTTCTACTAAGAAAGAATTTATTGATCTTCTGTATTTTCAAAAAGATGTAAATATTTTTTTGTTAGACTTGTATCATGTCCCCTCTGAGAAAATCGCCTTTCTACAGAAAACATTCCTAACTTCCTTCAGCCTTCCTTCATAGCTTCTTACCCTTCAAACCAGAAGAAAATCATCTATGTTGCTCTTACGTTGCACTCTCTCTAGCATATCTAAGTCTTCTTTTAAATAAGGGCCCAAACTTGTTTGCACAATACTCTATTACTGGCCTAACTTAGCTTATTATACAGTTTACTTATACTTCCTTGCCTTAATAAACCAACATTTGCGGATTTATTATGCCCAGCTTCTTATTAGCTTTATTTCTAGCTTCCAAACACTGATTAGCTACTTTCAAATTATTGCTTAATTTCACACCTAAATCTTTTTCTTGGTCCACAGACTCAAACCAATCCCCATGCATATCGTAGTTAAAACTTTTATCTGATTGATTAACCTAGGTGAAGAACCTACACTTTTACTATTAAAAATTCATTTGCCACCTTATCTGCCACCCAAGAAGTTTATCAAGTATTTTGAATCCTTATGCATCCTTCACTATTCCTAACTGAGGTGCCACTTTAGTATCATCTGCAAACTTAGGAAAACCTTGCATTAAGTCCCTGGTCTAAATCATTTTATATAATATAAAACAATAGTGGCCCCACCACTGAACCCTGTGGGACACCACTCTTCACTATTTCCCATTGATGATTTATTCCCATTTAGTTTTACACACTGTTTTCTATCACACCCACTCTTTAATCCAACCATGTACCACTCCACCCATTATAACCACATTGCAATAACTTTTTCATCAGCCTTATTGTGGGAACCTTATCAAAAGCTTTATAAAGTCTAAATATACAATATCAAACTGGATCTCCTTGGTCGATACAGTCAGTAATGTATTCCATAAATTCTAAAGGTTTGTCTGACATGACCTACCTTTCTGAAACCGTGCTGGGAATCATACAATACCTTGTTATCTTCTTAAATATTTCTCTATATGACCTTTCATAAACTTTTCCAGAACCTTTACAACCAGGAGATGTTAAGCTAACTGGCCTATAATTTCCCAAATCTTCCTAACTACCTTTATAAACAGGCACAACATATGCCATTTCCAGTCATTGGTACCTCACAAATGCTATAGATCGCCTTTAAAAATCAAAGTACCAGTGCCTTTGACAATGCTGTACACCCTCTTCAGAATTCTACCATATAACTATCCCATGGCATTGCCAGCTTTACTTGGGTCAATATGTTCTAATAAACGTTTTAATCTTTTACATCAAATTCAAATTCTGTAGGTCTATTTGTTACATGCATACAAAAACTATTAGTCTCCAAACTATTATCGTAATCTTTCCTCAGTAAACACTGAAGCAAAAAAAGCATTGAAATTGTTGACCATTTCCTTATCTGAACTCACTAAATTTTCATTAATTTTAATTGGACCCAATTGTCCTATTCTTACTTTAAATTTATAAAAGCTAAAAAAACTTTCTTTAGATTCTTATTACTATTCCTAGCTAAATTAATTTCTGCCTCTCTCTTTGCCTTTCTTTTTGACTGGTTAAGTTCATTTTCTATTTTTCCTATAATTTTCTAATTCATCTTCCCTATTACTACCTGAATATTTTAAAACATCTACGCTTTTCATTAATTTTTTCTCTCTTATCTCTCTATCCCACCAAACAGGTTTTCTTTTTGCCACCCTAATGGGTTTACTTTAAAACATACTGACTGAATTTTTCGTTAAAAATTTGCTTAAAATGTTCCCACAGATAAAACAGTTTTTGGTCTTTAAACTCTTTATCCAGTAGTTGACTAAGCATGTCTCGAAATTAATGGTAAATCGCCATTTCGGAAATCTTAAGATCTTTTCCTTATTAACTTGCAATTTGGGCCCAAGATATTACATTCATATTAAATCTAATATTATGGGTCACTTAGTCCTAAATTCTCCTCAACTCTAACTTCATCCACCAAACTTTCATCATTAGTTAATATTAAGTCTAGTAGTCATCGTATCTTGTGGATTCTTGGACCATCTGGGTCAAAAAAGTTATCTAGTATACAATATATAAATACAGAACTACTATGGTCCATATAGACAAGGAATCCCATTGAATGCCAGGAAAATAAAAATCACCCATTATGACTAAACCTTTTTCTTTACTGTGGTGCTGCCTCTATTTCTTTCACAATTTCCACGTCTAATTCTTGACTCTGGTAGGAGGTCTATAAAATGCCCCTATTTTATATGATTTATTGACATAAGGATATCTACCCACACCGATTCATTATCATGATTAATAAAGTCAGTCAATAATACAGATTGAATATTGCTTTTAAATAAAGCGCACACACCACGCAGCCCCTGCTTTCCTCACGCTGGTATAAAATTAAAGTGAATATAATGCGAATGATTGGTAGCCCAGGGGTCATTCACGTTACCCTCAGATATGCAAATAATGTCTAGATTCTCATTAATTTTGGTATAACTAATCAGCTCACCTTTTTTATTTCTAAGGCTATGAATTGTGTAAAAACATTTGATAGTCAAAATGCTGTTATTATTATTATCATCATCATTTGAACTGTAACAACACAGCTTTATTTATCTCCCCATATTATAGTTAGTTACCATTGCTATTATTTGTATCTAGATTTAGTCCACCACCCCCAACTTTACCTAGTTTTTGCTAAACCAAGTCTCCAAACTGGTACTGAAAAAGCTCAACACCTTTACGACTCAAGGGAACTCCATCTGCTGCAAAAAAGATCTTTATCCATGAAATTCTCTCCACAAATCCAAAACCTAATATTTTCGAAAAACATAATTTCCTTACCCTTTCATTTACACCTAAAGCCCCCTACTCCCCCATTCCTGACCCGCACCTAACCTAGGTAAAATCCAAGAAATCATGCACCTTCTTCTTCCACTAGCTTTAATCTTCTGAATCAATCTCCTATAATCTGCTATTAATTCTTCTGACCTCCTATGTCCTATATTTGTACCCACATGCACAATCACATCTGAATCAACATTTGTAGAATCAATCTCTCTATTTATCCTATCCACGATATTACTCACTCTGGCACCTGGATAACATACTCTCAATCGTTCTTTTTTTTATTCTTTTGAAAAGTCCTATCTAGGTATCGTGTCATAGAGTCTCCATTACCAATGTTTCAGTCTTCCCTTCAGAAAACTCAACATTAACATTGGCACTCTCTGATCCCTTCCCCATCTGGAAGACAGTCGAACCTGTAACTGCAGGTCACAGGCTGACTGACTTTCGAGATCCTCTTCTTCAAGTTAATACCACTTTCTAGGTTTTCGGGCTTCTTCTACAAGACTTTCGACCTTCTATATTATCCTTTATCCTCTCATCTTCCTTTATACCTTATTCATTATTCCTGTCTACCCCTAGGTTTCCTGCCTCCCTCCTCACCTCGACTCCCTACTAACCTTTTTCCTAACACTTCCCTCCTTTCTCAACTGAAATAAAATCTTCCTCCTACTTTGCCTTTCCTTTGTTTCCATATTCTCCTCCTTAAATATGTTACTTTGAACAAGCAAAGCATAAACAGGGCAGCTATCCACATAATTCACCTCTCACAGTCCCACAGTTATCACAAAGAGAGCATACATACTTTAAATTATTATTAGCTTACTAACTGTACCTATTATTTTACCAACCACAGTTTAAATATCACTAAAGCCTAAAAAGAAATAAACTAATCTCTTTAAAATAAATTAAAAATTGAAACAAGCCTAAATTTTGCTTAGCCTAGGTCAGGGGTATATAAAAGTTATAAGGTAGGCTTAACTGTAGTCTGTGACTGGAGAACCTAATTTAATTCAAATTATCACTAAATTAAAGTAACAATTAATAAAGACTGTATTTAAATACAGAAAATCTATTTAAGAATCCAAATAAACCCAGACACAGAAAACAGTAAATCTCTTACCTAAATAAACCCAGAGACAGAAAACAGTAAATTTCTTACCTATGTTAGCCTAGGGTTAGGCTATCAAATTTAAATTATCACAAAATAATATAACAATTGTTAATGACTGTAGTTAAATACACAACAGTAGTGTAATTAGATACACAACACTAATTTGTTTACTAAATTCACTTTCAAATACACAAATTATATTAGTAAAATTGGAGAGCAAAATTTAACACAACCTCACTCACAGGCTCACTCAAAACACTCTACCTCGTAAAACTAAGTTTATGCTCTGTCATTTATTATGCCTTCGAAAGTAAGGTGGGGTCTTAGGCTTAGTGGGGAAGAGTGTAAGGGTGATTGTGGAGTCCAGGTAAAAACATTCACTTAGTTATAAGTTATATATAGGATGTAGTGTGGTTAAAATGGTAAAAAAATACCATAATGGAAACTTATTCCGTAACCCGGAATAAGAAGCCCATTGTTGTTAAGGTTACTGCATATGTATATTATTTTTTGTTTTTTCATTATTTACTCTTGGGTTTTTATATGGTTACTAAAGCAGTTTTTCTTTCTTACAGTAGACATCCCCATGTATTTATAATTTTAATTATAACTTCCATAACACATAGTCATAAAAGCTTATCAAAGCTTAATTATAGCACTTCCAAAGAAGTATCAATGAGATACTAAAGTATCAATGAGATTAATAAATCACTGATGTACCTACAAATATATGAAACACTTATACATTAAGATCCAATTCTCCCAGGTATGTAATTATGTTTTGAACTTCTAAGTCACATCTATTAAATATTTAATCCATGAAAGTACTCACTTCATTCCCTTCTTTATAGTACTTCCCCAAGATTCCTCAACCCTTTGATTCGTCTGGACTCGTAGGAAATATTCTTAAATAAGACCCCTCACAGACGTTCTTATCGTTAGGGTAAGATCCATCTTTTATTTCAATATTTAAATAACTTAATTTAATTAATGGTCAGATATTCAAATACCTTAAATAAGCTTGCCTAAAAAATTCATCTAATTCCTGTAATCATTTTTACAGGGTCTTATTATTGGGGTTTTGTTTTGACTCTTAATGTTGGGCCAAACCCTCTTCAGAAGTCTTTATTTCTGGTCTAGAACATCCCTAGAATCGTCTTATTTTCCAGTCTTACTTCCAGTTTTGTCTTGATCTTCATTCAAGACAAGTTCCCGAAATCTTATTCTTCAGTCTTTATTTTTGATTCTTATTGTTGGGTTTAATTCACCTTACAAGAATCATCTATATTTCTGGTCTTGATTTACAGTCTTCGTTATAGACCTCTCGCAAGATTCATTTTTATGTTAGGTTCTAATTTCCTTTAGTATACATAAAAGGAAGTTTTAAGTTTAAATCGTAATTTGGAGGAAATATCCTTCTAAAATTATTGACTGACCAAGTCACCTCGTGATTGTTACTTACCTAGTTATTACCTTATTTTCGTTGAGATTGTTCCACAATTAAATACATTTTTGTATCTGGAATCTTCTCAACCACACCCTAATAAAGTAATTATTTGCGGTTTTAGGTTTAAGGAAAATTATAAACATAAGCAGGTACTCCATAAACATACTGGAGTCTGATCTGCTTCATCTATCATAGCTATCCCCTTACTCATCCCGGATAACTGGTGAATGTATTAACATTACCTCTACTATTTTTGTAGTATATATGGATTAATAAATCTATCTTTTACTTCTTTTTCATTCTCCCCTTCTACTTCCCTATTGTTATAAGCAGGGCTGCGGAGCCGGAGCCGGAGCCGGGAGCCGGAGCCGTGGAGCCGCAAGGTTTTGGGTGGAGGCGGAGCCGGAGGCGAAATTTTTTGAGGGGCTGGAGCCGGAGCCGGAGCCGGAGGCGAAATCTTTGGGGTGCCTGGAGCCGGAGCCGGAGCCGGAGTCGGAGGCTAAATTTTCGAGGGACTTATAGCCGGAGCCGGAGTCGGAGGCTAAATTTTCGAGGGACTTGGAGCCGGAGCCGGAGTCGGAGCCGCAAAAAAAACGCTGCTCCGGCTCCGGCATGTACAAAATTAAGTAATTATTTATTTTATTACTACAGGTTTATATATATATATATATATATATATATATATATACTTAGTGGCGTATATATATATATATATATATATATATATATATATATTATATATATATTATATATATATATATTATATATATATATATATATATATATATATATATATATATTATATAATATATATATATATATTATATATATATATATATATATATATATATATATATATATATATTATATATATATATATATATATATATATTAATTGAGAAGATCACCTCCAATCCTTAGATAGTTCTATAGTTTGGGACATTGAGTTAAAAGTTGTTTTGCTGATTAAGGGATATTATATATATATAAATATATTATATTATATATATATATATATATTATATATATATATATATATATAATATATATATATATAGATATATATATATATATATAATTATATATATATATATAATTTTCGTGTTTTTTATTTATGTTTATGTTTATTTTCCCGTTCAAAGTTAGTATATGAAAGATACTTCTTTAGATTACTTTAATTAATTAAGTTTATTATCTTTAGAAAAATCATGTCAACTAAACCAAATCGAAAACACCTCATGTACTTGAAGTATTTATTCTCTTGAAGATAAAAGTACTACATTTTTCAATTTATGAAATAGTTAACCACAGTTAATGGAACAGTCAGTTCGATCATGATTTAAAAGAAGTTTACCAAACACCGTTACTCATGGGGGCCACAATTCATCTACTGGATCCTTTAAATTAATGGGACATTTAAAATGCTCTCATCCAAAACATTGCTGCAATTGCTTAAAAAGGAAAGGTGAAGAAAAAGCTGTTCAGGATGAACCTTTTATTTTTGAAAACTCATACTAAAGTGGATATTTCTTTAAATGTTAAAAACTTGTTCTGTCTATTGTCAAATGAAAAATTTCAAAAAAAATTGTTTATAATGGTTGTTAAAGATAGTTACCCATTAGGATTTTTTGCAAGAGTAGGATCTTAAAGCACTATGGGAGACATGACTTCGAAACGGAATTTCTTTAGACCTGGGAAAATATATCGAAAAAAAACAGTTCCAGGGAAGAGTTAGCAAAAATAAACTTAAAATTGCTTAAAGGGACGCTTCTTGCATTTAAAAATGGGATATAGGAACAGGGGAAAAGCTAATTATTTTGCTATTAATATTAGATATGTGGGCCGTAGATAAAAACAATATTAATAATACGTTAGCAGTAAGAGATACCAAATCGCAACATTTCAACTACTATATCCAAGAACTTGTTATTGACGTTTTAAAAGAATTCGAAATAATAAGAGGCAAGTATCTAGCTTAGTTTCGGATAGCGCATCAAACATGATCAGTATGATTGAAAAAAATTAAATAAGGACAAGAGAATGAGGAACAGGAAGCTGGTAAATGTGATATTGATTTTATTGAATGTCAAAACGAAGAAGTAATAGTTGTTTTCAGAATGAACTTGATAAAACTATGTTCCGATGACATTATCATTTCACACATGAGGTGTGGAGTTCATACTTTATGTTAGCAGCCCGTGATTGTCTCCGCAATACTCATGCAGTAAATCTTATAAGCAAGGCGAAACAAACAGCAAAAGCAACGCGAATCCCAATATTAATGGAAGTTCTAAAGCGTCAAGCTGGAAAAGTTTCAATCTTAGATCAAGAGACAAGATGGAGAAGTACATGTCTTATTGCTCGAAAGGCTTTTGCAACTAAAAGACCATATGAGTATGATGATGTCGGCACTCCTGAAACTTGTCTCTCTCCGATAGTTAGTGGGGAACAATGGAACAACAAAAATTATTCAATCAGAAGTCTTGACTGCAGAATTTTTTTTTTTTAATAGAGAATGGATTTTATCAAATTACATAAATTCAATAGAAAGAAGAGAAAGAATGTTAACTGAAAACAAAATATTTTTGTCGGCCATCTTTGTTGGTCCACAGTTCAGAATCTTCCTCAGAACTGAAGATCTGATATTAAAAACTAGGAATGCTCTTTGTGAACTAGGACTTAAGATGAATAATACTATCGAGAAATCTGGGTCGGAGTCAGATAGTTCAGCAGTTTCAGGAATCCTTACCCTTGTGGTATCTTGTCAGATGAAGAGGTAAAATTTGACCAATTGGATCATGCAGAAAAGCGACTGAAAAAAAGACAATCTACCAGTAAAAACCCTTTAACCTAAAAATCCTCTAGAAATATACAATTTAGAATTCCACAAGGCATTAGACGAAATAATAAAAATCAACCGGAAATCAAAATTAACAGTTAATTAAAGAGGATTTCCCTACTATCCTAAATTTTTGCAAGATTACCGCGGTTTTCAAAATTAAAGCTTTCCATCCTATCAAGGGAATATTGAGAGCTTATTTTTTTTTGCTTTAAAAAGTAATAAAATTGGATCTTAGGAGATCGATAAAGGAGGAATTTATTAAAAGTTTTATTTTTAAGAAAATGGTTTTGGATTTTTAAACTTATGGTACATATGCTAAGGCAGTTCAAAAGGAAATTATTTTAAAATTAGGAGAAAGTGAATTATATATATTTTTTTTTTTAAATAAAAAACAATTTTAATAAAAATTTATATTACATACGTTCAGACAGCTCAGTAGTTCAAAGAGAAATATTGTTAAACTTTAGGTGATTGTGAAACTGAAAAATATAATTTTTCCGATTTTTTTTTAAAAAAATAAAAAAAACTTTTAGTAAAATTATTTACGTAAATGTACAGGGCAGTTCAATCGTTCGAAGAAGGATTGTATTAGAAATTAGGAAAAGGAATTATTCTTTTGGCTGTATTTCTTAAAATATTATTTCCTATAAAATATTTCCTGTTTTTAATTCTAAGTTAATAAAGATGTCATTAACAAACATTCAATTTCATCAAACCATAAAAATTTTGTAACAGGGAATTAATGATTTCAAATTTGTAAATGGAAAAGGAATTATAACCAGAGGTCGGAGCCGGAGCCGAAGCCGGAGCGGAGGCCGAAAACAATCTTAAAATGCCGAGCCGAGCGGAGTCGGAGGCGAGCATTTTGAAATGCTGGGAGGGCGGAGCCGGAGTCGGAGCCGGGTAATTGTATAAATTGCTGGAGCCGGAGCCGGAGTCGGAGCCAGGTTAATTTTAAAATGATGGAGCCGGAGCCGGAGTCGGAGCCGTAAAAAAATTTGCCGGCTCCGCAGCCCTGGTTATAAGTGATCTACCTTTAGCCACAAACCAGGAGCATTTGGAACAAGCGGGTGTTCTCATTAAGTTTTTCCAGTTTCAACATTTTGACAAAAATAGATTACTAACTTTTTACGATCAATTTTTTTTTTAAAAGTTTAAAATGGATTATATACATTCTTCAGAGTAAAATATATTCTTAATAGAATATATAAATATAATTATTATTTCTTCTTCATTTTTTCTTTCAGTTTTCTATACATATACATATTATTCTATGCATATACATATTATTCAGTTTCTTACATTTACATATTACCTTAAGGATTTATTAAATATTAAAAAATCTCTAAAAAAAAAAAATGAAGTTGACAAATATCTTAAAGACAAATACTGTTGGGGTAATAAATAAAGAAAAAGATTTTAAAATATGAAGAAACTTTTATTGAAAAATTTTTAAGCAATATTTAAACAAAAGACAAAAATTTTTTTTTAAAAAAAACATGAAAATGTTTACGGAAAAATTTTAAGCATTTATAAAAATTAAAGATGCAAACTTTTAAAAAAAAAAACATTAACAAGTTAAAATAGTGGTTGTTTTTAGACTTCAAAGATTGAAGTAAAGATCAGTCTTTTAAAATAATAATAATAATAATAATAATAGTAATAATAATAATAATAATAATAATAATAATAATAATAATAATAATAATAATAATAATAATAATAATAATAATAATAATAATAATAATAATAATAATAATAATAATAATAATAATAATAATAATAATAATAACAATAATAATAATAATAATAATAATAATTAATAATAATAATAATAATATATATAATGAAAATTTTAACAATTCTAATGAAATTCCAATTTAATAATAATAATAATAATAATAATAATAATAATAATATAATAATAATAATAATAATAATAATAATAATAATAATAATAATAATAATAATAATAAAAATAATTCCAATTTAGGGTCTTTTTCAGTTCCCAAATCTTATTAAATTTAGATTGTCAATTCAAACTCTTTCTACGTCAGCGGATGAAGCAAGTGCCACACACAGTTTTGATATTAAAATATTTGTGTCAGTGCCTAAAGTGCCCAAAAATTTGCTAACTATTATAATTTTACCATGTAAGAGGACCAGCGTCTTGTGCTTCTGTAGAAGAGAATCATGACTTAAATGGAGGGAATTTTGTTTTATGCTTCAGAATTAATAATATACTTTTCGGGAAATATATATTGAATTTCTTCGCATCTTTTAAACTTTTTTTTTTTTTTTTTTTTTTTTTTTTTTTTTTTTTTTTTTTTTTTTTTTTTTTTTTTTGGTTATCCAAAATTTGTATGTAAATACTGTTAGCTTTAAATAGCCAGGTATGGGACATGACTTCTTCCTAGTCTTTAATTGAAAATCTGAATATTAAACGAGCGTCCTTTATGATTTAATTCATATATATTCAAAATTATTCCTAAATATTCACATATTTCTTTAACTTCTCTAATATTACAAAAGTTCCACTTAACATTTGGGAAATTTTGTTTTGAATTTTCGGTTTGACGTGTGTGCTTAATTAGGTTCTTTTAGATAATTTTAATTTAATTCTAATTATTTCTCTTATCTCCGTCGCACTTTGTAGAAATAAAAATTCTAAACTCTGTCAAATTAAAATAGTTCCATAGTATGCATATGATGTCCTTGTTGTCTTCAAGTTTAAAACTTTTAATTATTTAGTCTTATCCATATTTAACATTAAATTAAACCATTATATCCTTTTAGAACATCAAATAGCTCTAAATATTAACTCACAAAGCTTTCAGTCTAAAATACATAAAAAGTCAAGCAAATTCAGTCCAAAATACATAAAAAGTCAAGCAAATTCAGTCCAAAATACATAAAAAGTCAAGCAAATTCAGTCCAAAATACATAAAAAGTCAAGCAAATTCAGTCCAAAATACATAAAAAGTCAAGCAAATTCAGTCCAAAATACATAAAAAGTCAAGCAAATTCAGTCCAAAATACATAAAAAGTCAAGCAAATTCAGTCCAAAATACATAAAAAGTCAAGCAAATTCAGTCCAAAATACATAAAAAGTCAAGCAAATTCAGTCCAAAATACATAAAAAGTCAAGCAAATTCAGTCCAAAATACATAAAAAGTCAAGCAAATTCAGTCCAAAATACATAAAAAGTCAAGCAAATTCAGTCCAAAATACATAAAAAGTCAAGCAAATTCAGTCCAAAATACATAAAAAGTCAAGCAAATTCAGTCCAAAATACATAAAAAGTCAAGCAAATTCAGTCCAAAATACATAAAAAGTCAAGCAAATTCAGTCCAAAATACATAAAAAGTCAAGCAAATTCAGTCCAAAATACATAAAAAGTCAAGCAAATTCAGTCCAAAATACATAAAAAGTCAAGCAAATTCAGTCCAAAATACATAAAAAGTCAAGCAAATTCAGTCCAAAATAATAAAAAGTCAAGCAAATTCAGTCCAAAATACATAAAAAGTCAAGCAAATTCAGTCCAAAAAACATATAAAAAGTCAAGCAAGCAAATTCAGTCCAAAGAAATAAAATAGAAAAAAAAAATTAAAATAAACTACAAACTAAAATAGAAAAGTATGGTTTTAAATGTGACTTTTCAAATTTTCATTCTTCAGAAAATTCTTATGAAGGACCAAAATAACTCGTAAACGATTCCAACAGACTTGAGGAAACATTTTCTTGATTCGGTGGTTTGGAATCATTTTCTTGATTCGGTGGTTTGGGATCATTTTCTATCAAAATGATCATCAGAGTTTGCAGAAACATTTTCTTGATCATGAGTTGCAGAAACATTTTCTTGATTACCTGTTTCAGAAATAAGAGGCATCGCAGGAATAACCTCAAAGGTATTTTCTATTAAATGAACATCAAGAGTTGGGGAATCATTTTCTCGATCAGAGTTTTCTTGTGTTTGTTGCATATGAGGTACAATTTCAAAGTCCTTTGGGAGGAAGTAAATAAAATTGTAAAAATGACGATAAAGCAAAAATTATCATTAATAATAATAATAATAATAATAATAATAATAATTTAATAATAATAATAAATAATATATAATAATAATAATAATAATAATAATAATAATAATAATAATAATAATAATAATAATAATAATAATAATAATAATAATAATAATAATAATAATAATAATAATAATATTAATAATAATATCAATAATATATAATAATAATAAATAATAATAATAATAATAATAATAATAATAATAATTAATAATAACAATAATAATAAATAAAATAATAATAATCATAATACAATAATAATATTAATAATAATAATTAATAATAAAATTTAATTAATAAGACAGAAGCAGAAAACTAGTCAAAGATTTTAGCCGAGAATAGACACAACATAAACAATATACTTCTAAAATATCATTTTCATTAGTCCTTTACAAAAAATAAAATTATATTTATGTCATATAAATTTTAACAACAACATAACGCCTAATGACCAATTGCATTATAAATTAGTTGTTCAAACTTACGCTATCAGAAACAAACTACCATCATTCAATTAGAATCTGATCGTAATTGGGCCATACGGTTGGATTTGGACAGGTGGATTCTGGTAAATTGAAGTTCCTCAATTGTCAAAGGGTATAACGTAAAGGAACGAATTATTTCTTTTTGGGTTTCTTCCTGAAATAAGATATAAGAAAAATATATTATTTCCTACATTTTGTATACTTCTAATCAAAAATTGAAAGAAAAGTATTAATTACCAGTAGTGATTCCTTTGATACAATTTCAAAATCAATAGAGTTATCGCTATCGCTATCGCTATCGTTATCTTTATCGCTGCTGTTTTCCATATTTTCGACAATTTTTGATTCCAAATTTGAGTTAAAATTTGATTCTGAATAATTACTGTTATTGAATTTGTAATTTTTATAACCCTCCTTGCATTTATTAATATAGTTTTCTGATTCAGAATCAGAATTTGAATCAGAAAATTCCAAGGTTTTTTTTAATTCTCTCTGGTTTTCTCCATCCTCTTTTGATTCTTCTGTTTCACAATTTTTTGATTCTGCACCAGAGTTAGAACCTAGTTCAGAGAAATCTAATTCTTGGGCCTTCCTTTGAAGATACAATCTCAAATAGTTAGTAGCTATATTTGGCGAAGGAAAGCTAGTGGGAATAAAGGGAACATGATTTTCAACGTACTCAAAATCATTACTATATTTACAAGAGTTAGAATTTAATTCAGAAGAATAAGAGTTGATTGGAATATGATTTTCAAAGTTCTTTTTTGATTTATCACAATACTGTTCTGATTTCGAATCAGAGTTAGAATCTACTACTGAATAATAAGAGTCGTTTGGAAGGTGATTTTCAAAGTTCTTATCCGATTCGTCACCATACTTTTCTGATTTAGAATCAGAGTTTGATTCTAATTCTGAAGAATGAAACTCGTTTGAGCAGTAATTTTTACATTTCATTTCCGAATCAAAATCTTCGTCTTTTAAATTTTCGTCTGCAGACTCTTTTGTTTGCTCAATTGTCTGAAAAAATTTTTTTTTTGTCATCAATCTCAAAAAAAGTAATTTACATTAAAACTCTTTCTACTTAATGTTCTATACATATTTCCGTAAATGCATATTACATAACATATTTTCAAACATTTTCTAATGAGTTCACTATTCATATTCCTAATAAATTTCTAACCCATAATATACGGAACACATCCTCATAGACAAATTAGCAAGAACTTATATTTCCTACTATATTTTTCTACACATGATCTTCTCTCTATCCTTTTCTAATTTCTAAACATATTATTCCCTTAAACCCAAATAGGCCCTCCTATCATTTGACTATATCTGAGTTACAAATTAAAATTCTAAACAAACCTTTCGTTGAAGTTCTAGTTCCATCATTCGTCTATTTTCAACAAAGGCTTTTAACCTGAAATTCGTTTCTTCCTCTAGCATCAATTCACTCCTATGCTTAATCTATACCAATATAATTTTCCAATTTCTTTTTAGGAAACTGTACTTACAAACTTCTGCCACATTTGTACATCCTCCGTGAGACATTGTCAATAATGAGTAAGTGTTTAAAGTTCACTCCCAAATATATACTGCATATACTTCATTTATAATTACATATTCTAGTATAAATTCTAAAACGTATTATTTTTCGAACATATTTTTAGCGGTTTTATCTAGCATATTTCTATGCATATTCTAATAAATTTTTCTAAACAATATTTCTCACACAATATTTCTACACACACATTTACCAGACCAATATTTTAACATATTTTCATTAACACTATTTTAACATTAAAACATATTTTTTCATTATTGAAAATCATTCAATAATTTTTATTCTCAACATAATTTTTTTAAACATATTTCCTAACATCATTTCTAACATATCTACCTCATAAATAGAGTTTCCTAACATTAGTATCGTAAACATGGAGTTTGCATCTCTAACATAATCTCACATATTGACTGAACATTATAACAGTTTCTAACATATTTTCTAACATTCTTTTATTATTTAACATATTTCCTAGCATAGGTGTCTCCACCACCCGCCACATTTTTAATAATTTCAAACATATTTACTAACATATTTCAACATATTCAACCATCCTCAACATATTTCTTACATTATCTTGAGGCACTATTGTCTAAAAGACGCATTCAACACTTTGGTCTTCTCCTCGGTTTACATCACAAAATAAAATAATCCTTTACCATACCACAGTCAGTACAGGATTTAAGTCATTCTAGTACAAAATGCCACCACCAGTGAAATTGTTTTTTTTGTATTAATATCCTCAGCAAGATTGCTTTTACAGAACGTTCAGAGACCTTTCTTGCCGCCCTCGTAAATGTAAACATCTGTCTAACAATATTATCAACTATTTCCCAAGCGCCATAATATGCAAGTTAGCTGATATACTAACATCCCACCACTTAGTTCTGATATTGAATTATTGCCTTCACACAAATTCATTTCGAATCTAATTCCACTAAACCATGCACTAAATTAGTCAGGCGGGTTTTATTATGATTTTACATAATTGGGTGTATCAACGGTCCTTCTGAGAACTTTACATAGGTTCGGACTCTGGTGTGTTTGACGGCTCATGGTATTACATTATGTTTGGCTAACATATTCTAGCATATTCTATAACATATTTCTAAAATTATGTGCTACATTGTATTTCCCTTTCTATTTGAGACCTTTTCTAGTACGCTAGAGGAAGTTACTCTTCTACCAAACATAATTCTACATATCTAACAATATTTCTCAATCACCATAATCTACTAGTACATCTGCAGAATAATCGTAATTTTCCTCCTGCCGGGACGAAACTTCCTCTTACCAATTTCAAATATATTTCTAACATATTTCTATAATTCTAACATATTTCTAACATATTCTAACATATTTCTAACTATTTCTGATATATTTTAAACACAATTGTTATGATATTAGTAACAATTCTAAATTCTAATATATTTTTTACAATTTCTAAACATATTTCTAACATGTTTACATATTTCTAGCATATTTCTAACATATTTTTAAAATATTTTAACAAGATTTATAACATTTCTTACATATTTTTCAAACATATTTCAAAGAATAAGAAGGAAGGAAGAACAAGCCTACAAATATATATATATATATATCAATATATATATATATACTTATAATATATATATATATATAATAATATATATATATATATATATATATATATATATATATATATATAATACTAAATACTAGAAAATAAATATTTATAAAACACATATATTAGCGATTTTAATAGATATATATATATATTATATATATATATATATAGTATTATATATATATATATATATGTATATATATTTAAATAATATATATATCTATATATATAACTAATATAATATATATATATAAGTAGTAGGGCGAGTCATTTCGGTCGTGCTTACCACCTGACAGCGATGAGCACAATCGCTAATCAGGTGGATATTTTTTTACTCAGCACTCATGGGTGTGTTTTTTTTTTTTTTTTTTTTTTTTTTTTTTTTTTTTTTTTTTTAATGTAATAACCTTGTGACTTGGCGCGTCGCCATTTGTTTTATAAATCGTTTTGTTAATCGTCGTATAATTTTCATTCGTCGTTTTCGTCGGGATGAATCGCCAAATTCATCGTCTCTGTCATCGTCGCTTTTTTTAACAAGTTCCGCGGAATCCGTCGCATTCGTAGCAAAGAACCAAGCACAAAGAACCGCTAAGGTAGAAAGGTCAATAGCTAAGGTGTACTTTCATACGTTGTAATTATAATTTTAACTGAAACAACGGAGAGTTCAATGCAAGTATTATATTTTACGAAAACACGCCGTTGTTTTTACGTACTTTTTAACAATATTTTATTTTGATTTCTCCGAGACACCCATACTACTATTCAACTCTTCACCTCTCTCTACTATATATTTATTATATATATATGCATATCTTTCCTACCTATTTATTTTCGCTTCTGTCTTGTATAATTTATTATTTACTAAAGTATATTAATATTTTTATTAATCCACTACTATATATAATATAAATCTTATATCTGTACTAAATATTAATTGTACCCGGCGTACTACCTCTTATATCTTTATCTTATTATATCATAGTAATAGCTATTTATATATATAAGATATAATATACCTATTATTCATAATACGCTTTTATATGCAAAAGAATTAATTTGGAGGTTTTTAAAATATTAGTAAAGGCTATTGTTTCATCAAACTGGCCAGTCGAATCTGTAAACTTATTATTCTTACCAGCTCTGTTACAAGAGCTCCTTCTTCATCTCTCTAAAGTGACATAAAGGCATCTAAATAAATTAAAGGAATCTGCGAGTTTTTTCCAAAAACTCCATACCTTTATATCAATCTCCCTAAAATAACTATTCATAATGTAACATGCTCTGCAAGTTTTCACTAATATTGAGCGATAGTCTCAAATTGTTAATAAAATATTTAACATATTTTTAATGTGAGAGAGTGAGATATACTAGAGAGTTTTAATGTACATTTATCCAGCAATATAATAAATATTTTTCCGAGGGGCTAACTAATATAAGTTTAGTTATTTTCATTATGTTCAATTTAATATAGACACTAACATATAATATATATAATATAAATCATTTTATATAAAAGACTATATATTATACTATTAATTAATAATATATATATATATAAATATAATATAATATATATATATTAAATATATATATAAATATATATAATTATTATAAAGACTAATAATTGTTATACTATCAAAATATTTATCTGGTTAAATCCTATCCCACACCTTAAAAGAAAAGGGGAATAAGATTTAATTGCTAGAGTTTTATTAGATTTTGTTTTTTAAATGTTTCGCAAATTTTATTCTATAAATAATTTATAATTAATTTTTTTAATGATCAAAACCAATATGTTTCTTTCAGATAATTTCGTTTATTCATTTACAATATTTTATAATGTATTTGATGTAGATATACTGTCACCAAAGCATCTAAACCGATTTCGAAGACAAACGTGGAATCATTATTTTTATCTCGTTTGTGTAGCATTATTAGCACGGAAACAAATAAAATACAATACATACAAATCTAATAATACAAAAAACTGATTTTGCAACGTGACGTTACAAATTAATAAAAATAATTATATCATAATAACATAGAAAATTATATTTTAGTAAAAAATATTGACGTTTGGCTGTTGCTAAAAAGCACTCTCAATGCTTGGAATTATAAATTTAGCCTAACATTTAAGCACAGAAAAAGTTTAGTATCATATGGTATCGTATATATATATATTATTATATATTATTACTTTACTATATTATTATTAATAAATTATACTATATATATATATGTAGAAGTTTATAATAATATATACAATATAATCTATCTATCTGTTTGAGGCCTATATTCGTGTGTATATTATATATAATATATAAAAGTAGTATATATATTATTATATAAATAAACTTATATTATATAGCTTCTATCTATTATATATGATCCCACAGGGTGTGTCTGATGAGTATTAGATGAAGTCCATATATTTCAGAGAAAAGTGCCACTTGAGTGAATTATTTATTTTACCGAGTGAGTGTCAAATGGCCCAAGTGAGTGCCCACATAGTGCCAACTAGTGCCACCTTTTTTACAAAGCCTTTTCTAGCCTCCTTGAGCTAGATATATGCTAATGAGTAGGAAATGCCCTTACCCCCTTGGATGTTTGGATCTTGATTAGTGTTATGAGGAATTACAGTTTATTGGTGTCTATTTACAAGATGCTTAGGCAGTGCTTCCTTAATATGAGTTTAGCATTTGTGTGTATAGTGCGATTGACCAGAAATACGACACACACACACACCCAGATTGCACACACACACACACACCCACACACAGCAACAAGTCACGTTACACGATCCGCAGAAGAGCAACTACGCTAACCTATAGACTTGCAGTCTTACAAACACACACACACGCCCCCACCCCCATACACACACACACACACAAACACCATTGTTTTACTAAGACGAACGAATACCGTCTTTAGTCAATACTACAGCTCCATAGAACACTTGTACACTATATAGTGAAAAAATGTACTTTATACAGCCCAGGCATAGACACTACACTTACACTTCACCCACAGGTCAACTTAGCGAGCGTTACACTCAACACTCACACGAATATTGATGTCTTAACTTGATGTGCTCCCAAATAATGATGAGTTCATCTTTGATGACTCAGATTTAATATTGATTGGTTCAGCTTCTGTAAGGCTCTCAAACCTTCCCGTTACTGCTTAACTGCATATAATTTTTTATTTACCTGTTATTGATTTTAATACTTCTTTAATTTATAAATTTTAACAAAATTGGTATTAAGATATAGAAAAAAAAAATCCAGAACGTGTCTGATAAGTGAAAATTCAATTCGTTTACTACAATTATACGAAAATTTTCATATAAGTAAAACAGGTTCAGTCCTTAAAAAGCAGTAAATCAGAGTAAATCAATAGAGGTGTTACCTAACACCTAAGGGCACAGTAGTTTGTATTACTGTTTTACTGTTTTAACTCATGTTTTACTGCTTTATACTCATAATTTCTGCTTTAACTCATTATATTTATTAACATTACCGTTACCTTAAATCCAGTAAATTCAGATAATCAATAGAGGGCTACCTAGCATCAAAGGCCATTAGTATGCTTTTGTTTACTGCTTTACTGTTTTTAACTCATTTTTTACTGCTTTAACTGCATATGTTTACTGCGTTACCCCATAATTATACATATATTAACAGTTACGTTACCTTAAAGCAGTAAATCAGTAAATCAATATGATAATTACCCAATGTTATAGCCCACTCTCTCTGCAATACGTCATTACTGCTTTACTGCTTAACTCATGTTTTACTGTTAACTTATATGTTTTTACTGCTTTAACTCGTGTTTTTACTGCTTTAACCCTCATTATGTGTGCATACCTCTCTAATGTAAATAATGTTTAATTAGTAAATTACTACCCGATATCTATATATATATATTGTTATATATATAATTATATATATATATATATTATATATTTATAGGTTATGATGATATATTAGAGAAATATAGTATATATATAACTATATTATAATTTTCAGATACATTATTATAAATAAAGATAATAATAGTATATATATTAATATATATATATTATATATTAAATATATTATTTAAATACATTCTGTTTCCAGTGTTTTAGTTAGTTGAACAAAGAAATATAAAGAAAACGAAAATATGGTGCAAAATAAATCAAAAACACCGTGATGTATCTAAATACGCAATTCCAGTGGAAATGTCAGACCATGTATCCAGAAAACCCGTAGCTCGATCATGAACTTCAGTCTTGCGTATCGATGGTTTTGCAGCTTCGGCTAAGCTGGCTGTCCTTCCGTTGTTGAATTACCGTATGAAAAATGCATTCGAATCTGATGATGGCCTAAGGACAGAATGCTATCAAACCATGCAAAAGGGTAAGTTGATAGTTAATTATTATTATTATTATTATTATATTTATTGTAAATATATTATTTATATTTAGATTATATATATATATATATATAGTTAAATTAGTATAAATATATATAAGTATATATACTCATATTTAGTAGTATCAATAATATATATATTATATATATTTTAATATTATATATTATTTATATTATGATTTCATCTTTATTTACAGGGGTCGTAAGAGATGCATTTGTAGGGGACCCTCGAAGATCGAAATACCTCAACCTGTACCAGTGAACACTGATGGCGATGCTCTTGAACATGAACGACTTCATTGAGGAATATGAAGGAACACCATTGTTTGATGCTTTCTTGAACTCGTCACCGAACGGAAGAAGAAAGCATCTATTTATTTCTAATCCCAACCCGTTTTGATAATAACTCGTCGGTTAGGATAATGGTTCTATATTCTAATCTAGGCGTAATTTGATACTTCCAGGAGCGAGCGTTTTACAAATAGGTGATCGAAACTTTCATTCAATTGGGCGATGAATTACGTCGTACTGTTTTGTGGCTGAACACACAATAAGAAATCAGTAAAGGAGGCTTCAATATTTTAATATATTCTGAATATTTCACTTTTTGGATAGAGCAAAGTTACCCACGAGGGCCAAACAGGATGATTAACCCAAGATTAGAAAGACATTATGAACAAATACAGATTCAACGTTTAAAATTTGAACAATCAAGGAGAAGTCAATACAAAAATGAAAAAGAGGCTATTTTTTTAAAGAAAGCCTTAAATGATATTTGATACCGCACATTTCAAACGCAATTAAAAATAATATCAAATGAAGAAGATAGAATTTTTCTAAAAGCTCAGAGAGAAAAAGGTAGCGAGGGTATATGAGTAATGTGTGGATAAAAAAATATACTGTAAAACAAAGAAAGAAAAGCGTAAAAGAAAGTTCGAAGAAAGTAATAATATTAAAAGGGAAGTTCGTCGGCAGGAGAAACAATGTACGTATTCTGCAAGAATGTACTAGAGTGGATGGTGGTAGTTCCTCTAGCAGTCAAGAACCCCAACCTGGGACCGTCCAGAGTCGAACCATGTAAGAGTTTACAAGGGAACGTCATAAAATCATATATAACCCCTGACTTTAGCAATGGCTTGGATAGATCGAAAATTCGAGTGATCACGTGCGATGTAGATCAGCTACTGCAAAGCGCTTGGAAAATAGTTGATAATATTGTATTAAGCAGAAGTACATTACCGACTTCGAAGGTCTGACGTTCCTAAAGCAATTGCTGAGGATATTAAACAAAATTTCCACTTGTTACTGGACAATCTGTACACTGGGATGGTAAGTAATTGTTGGATGTAACCGGAGAAGACAAGGTTGAAACGTCTTGCGATCGTTCGTACATGGTGAGAAAATCAAAGTTGCTGGGTGGTCCAAAACTTTAAAGAGGAACCGGTGCAAATGTTGGCAGAAGTGTAGTACAAGTCCTAAAAGATTGGAATTTTGGAGATAATAGTAGGAAATGTGTTTGGACACAACAAGCAAGCAATTACCGGAACCAAAAGTGGGGCTTGTAGGATTATAGAAGAGAAGCTGAAAAGAAGTCTTCTGGCCCTTGAAAGTCGACATCATCATATTCAAGAAATAGTCATATCTGCTGCTTTCAGCAAATGTTACTGTATTTCATCAGGACAAGACATTGACCTGTTCAAACGTTTCCAGAAATTTTGGAAAAATTAATAAAGAAAAGTATGAGATAGTGAGTATTAGTGATTCATGGACAGAAAATGTCTTATCTTTTTGTAGTGAGCAGTTAAAGAAAAGCCACCCACGGGATGATTATAGAGAACTATTGTAGCTGACAGTTGTTTATTTATGTGGGAGCCTTGAGAAACGGTTTTCTTTTCGTAAACCTGGTGCTCTACATCGAGCACTTTTGGGACTTAATTGGGAAATAGAAGGAATTGAGCATATAATTCCAGATCGAGCAGCAATTGTGGTTGCAAATCATCAGAGTTCAGTTGATTTTCTTGGTAAGGTTTATGGTTTCATACTGTATTATTGGTTTTACTTATATTTTTGCTTAGAGATCTACAAATCGGTGTCTGTGTCAAATTGGCAGCAATTTTGGCTGGTTTAATTTATATACGTCACTTGTGGTATTTAAGAGAAGAACTTGCAGCTTTTGCATTTATGGATGAGAAGTACCAGTTGAAATGAAACGAAAGATGGTTGAAGCTCTGCATAAACCAAGAAGAACAAGTGTAGATAAGCCAGATAAACGTTTTGTATTTAAGGATGAAGATCAACTTCATAACAAAACACTTGCCGACTTTATAACAGAATGCAGTCATTTGTTCTTCAATAAATTACGTTTGGACTCCACTTTCTCCAAGGTTGGGAACCCATGCGGAATGAACGAAGAACGGACTATAGAATGGGACAAGAAGTTACCCAAATCAATAATGTCATCAACGGGACCCAATGCCGAGAAAGAGCTATTGCACTAGTGCAAAGCTATAATAATCACCTAACAAAAAACGATGAGGAAATGCAATACATTCTTCAAGTTATAGAAAGACACAGGGAAAAATTTCCATTAATATCAAAGAAACAGCTGAAAAAAAGAGTTATGAAAATAAGGAATAAACATATAATAAGTAAAAAAATTAAATAAATGAATTGAATAAGTTGTGGAGTAGGCCTCTTGCGGATACAACATTAAAAAAAACGCACCTGTTATAGCTACCTCAGGGGTGGTGTGGAAAAGCTATGTATTCCTATATTTCAACAGCATTGTGTCACTATTTAAAATTATGCTCAATCAGCGTAAAAATTTAAATAAATCTTTTTTGAAATCAATACCTCATTATTTAATTTAAAACCAAACTCAAAGAAAAAAAATTTTTCATAAGAAATTTTTGGGACCACCCCTATATATATATATATATATATATATTATATATATATATATATAATATATAATATATATATAATATATATATTATAATATATATATATTATATTATATATATATATATATTATATATATATATTATATATATATATATCATTAATTCCCAGTAGGACAGACTTTTTACCATGCGTCAAGCGCGACTAGCACTTCTTACATTTGACTTTCCAAACTTTTCTTTTCTAGATTTTCTCTAGAAGGTCACGTTTCTCACCCCAGATTTTTCTAACCCAAGAAAATTCATCTTTGAAAGTTCATTACGCTGGGATATTTCATTGCCTAGTCTGGAGTTACGCTTGAACGAATATTTGGATACCAAGAACTAATAGAATATCAGGGGTCGGAATATTCAATTAGATTTCAAGGAAATATATGAAACATTTCAATGCGGTAAAACTCGAAAACATTACCTTTTTATTTTTTTTTTTTTTTTTTTTTTTTTTTTTTTTTTTTTTTTTTTTTTTTTTTTTTTTTTTTACATGTTGTCACCACCTCTTATCTGTTAGTTTTCTTTTTCAAGTTGGGGGTGTTCCACACTCTCAAACATTCATCAACTAACGCAAAATACGCAGATGGAGCCACCAGACGCAAGGCTTTAAAGTGAGAGGAATTAAATTCAACAGGAAAACACAAGATGGAAGAAGGAATTCCACAGACAGAGGTGGGCAGGAAAGAGGAAGCACCGCACGAACCAGCCTATGAATTACCAATATTCAACGCAAACTCATCGGCCTGACACAAGCACCCCTTGTTGCTACGGGAAGGGCGTCTAAGTGGTGGCACGCGAGTGATAAGCTTCCCTCGAGCACCTGCCGATGCGGTACCTATAGAAAAGGGAGATTAAGGCCACCAACATCGCCGCCGCAAAGATAAGGTCAAGTGAACGTGAAAGTACAGAACAGTTTATAAGCCTTTTGGCCTTTGACTCGGACCCTTCTACCCAAAAGCCGGGTGAACCAGGAAGCCCCCCCAGATATAGAGCAGTTAACTTCCATTACAAGGGGCGGATGGAGGGCCTTGAATATAGCTGGAGCAAACTGAGAAGAGGAAAAAGTCTCCGCAGTCTAAACAGAAACCCCAGTTTTTTTTGGCGCCCTAGCAACGTTGTAATTGAGGTTTCCAAGGACATTTTTTGTTTATGGTTAAGGCCCCAAGGATGTTTATTATTGTCAACAGGAGAGACGAGAGAACCGTCAATAGAGATAGGAAAGTTAGAAGGGTTCTTAGAGAGGGGGAGATTTTGTAGGAAGTTGGGTTTTAAAATAATTTGAATTTGAAGAGGGTTGGAACGACCCCACCCGGAAATTTCTATCCCAGATCAGCGAGAATAGAATCGGAAAGATTGAGACGAGAGCAAATTCTAGAAGTAAAGAGGGAGCAGATAATTGAAATGAGTTTGAAGAATGAATGGTCGAGTCATCGGCATACGAGTGGATAGAGTTTAGATGTGCAGGTGGAAGGATTCATTAAGTTATGAAAAGTAGAATTAAAGTAGGAGATAAGATCAGAACCTGAGGAACACCACTATTGATAGAAAAGGAAAAAGAAGTCGCCCCATCAACAAACAGCCGATATTGAGCGATTTGAAAGTGAAAACTAGACATAAGTAAGCGCAAAAGAGAAGGAGGAAAACCCAAAGGAGGGAGCTTGGAGAGCAGCGACGCGTGCCATACCCGGTCAAAATGCTTTGGATATTGTCAAGGGCCACTACGCAAGTCTTCCCCGTAGTTCTTGAAGGCGGAAAACCATAGATCAGGTTAGATAGGAAAGTATATCGCCAAGAGTGGACCTCGAGCGCCGAAAGCCGTTCTGGCGATCGGAAAGAAGTGATTGAGACTCCAGATGATCTAAGAAATGAAGAGTTGAGAAGGGTTTCAAAGACTTAGATAGAATAACAAGTGAGAAGGGTTAAAGCTAGTGGGCGATAGTTAGAAGGATCGAGCGGCTTTCCTTTTTTTCGGATTAGGTTGGACATGTGGTTTGCTTCCAACACTGAGGGAAAGTATTTAGTATTGAGACATAGAGAATATTAGTTGAACAAGGGGCGGGTTAAGCACGAAAGCACACTCCCTCAAAACTCTGGGGAGGGAATGCCATCCGGGCCACCCGCCTTTCCTAACGTTCATAGATTGCAGGAGCCCGAGCCATTGCACCCGATCAAATGTATCACAGGCAAAAGGCATAGGGACACCTGAGAGAAGAAGGTGGAGGATGAGGAATGGGCCAGAATCGTCCAGGGTTGAGTTAGAGAAATATAGGAGGCCGAATAGAATTGGGCCTTTTCAGTGGAGAATTTAGCAACAGAACCATTACCAGATCGAATAAGAGGAGGAAATGATAATATTTACAGAAGTTGTTTAGAGATGTTTTTTTGGCAAGAGGCCAGGAAAGAAAGATTATCCAGTAGGGAGTCAAGGGAGGTTAAGCGGGCACTCTTTTCGTTTTGAGGAAAAAAGCCCGCTTTGGCTCTCGAAGAGTATCCTGGCAACGATTTCTAGCAGAATGAAAATTAGCAAGAGTGATAGGAGGAACGAGAATTTTCCACTCCCGATACCGCCCACTTGTCTCTAGGCCTGGAATGGCCAGGAGAACCAGGCACGATCGAAAACCATGGGATTATGAGGAGAGAAGATTTAGTCGAAGGAAGGAATGAACCTGCTCATCCCATCAACGATTACAAGCTCCCACCTTATGGGCAGAAGTCGAAGCGTCACCAGGAGACAAAGCAGTCATTCCAATTATAGTTAGCGTAGAAGCAACGCAAGGCCCCCCAAATCGGCCGGATCAAAGTGCCAGAGAAAAAACGATAGGGCAGGATGGAGCTTTTGGAGAGAAAGTATTAAAATTGAGTGATATAAGGTTGGTGGTCAGATTTACCATAGGAGCGAAAATGATGTATTTATAGAGAGAAAGGACTAGTGGTGAAACATAGGTCAAGTGTTGTTCAAGAATTGGTCGGACGACGATCCGGAATGTGTGTGGGTTCTTAATTAGTTGCTCCAGATCGTTGAGATGCTGAATTGATTGGGCCTCCTCCCCACCTAAATCCAGTATGAGAGGACCCCCAACCATTTCAGTGTTGTGTACATTGATCCCCTAGAGGACCTCAGTATTGGATGAGAAGATATTAACGTCTCGTGAGAATTTAGTAAGGATATTCAAAAAAGGCGTTGGAAAAATTCTGTTCTGGTTTGAGAACAGTAGCAGACCGGATTATTTAAGTAAGAGAGAATTATTGCCATTATGACATCGAGTTAGGGTTCGAGATTCTTCGAGGACGTTGTTCCAGGAGTGTTATGTTTACATGCACTCTCCACACCTTCAGACGGATTGTGGAAATAGTTGTGTGGGATACGTATGAGTTGGGATGGATTACTTGGCTATCTGAGCTCTCAGACAGAGCAGTTGGGTTAGAATTGAGGGTGATATTCCACAGAGGCAGTATTGAGTTTAAGCCGCGGTGTGATAGTCGATAGAGTCCGAGTCTGTTGCAAATTTGCCATTCCTAACACCGCACACACAAGCACAGCCAAAACAAAAACAACAGACAAAAACAAACAGGAGAAAAAACAAAGTTTAAAAATAAAAAAACAATGTGAAAATCACGATAAGTTTTGTCAAACACAAACAGAACTAAATTTTAAAATAATAGGGAAATTATAAAACGCCTAAAAACCGTTATTACAGAAAATTTAAAAGATCTAGAAAGTTAAAGCACCCACAAAATCTACACACTAAACTAAAAAACATTAAATTACTTACACACATACACAAACACCTACACACACGCAGATAAAAACAAATAACTCTTAAACAAATGACTAAAACAAAAGTTAAATTTAAAAGTACCCCAACGTAATGAAAACCTGCATTAAAACCGTAAAATTTAAATTTTAACCTTATTATAAGGTTACCACCCATTCTATATTATTCCTTTAAAGAGTAAACTAATCAAACTTAGCTTAGTTTCACGGAGGTTAAATTTTGGAGGCACAATCCTCATATTTAATTAAAGGTGATAATGAATTATAAAAAAAAATATTAGGAAAGCAATGAACACTTAAAACAACACTGGGGAACAATAAATTAAATTAAAATGGGTTAGGAAACAAACTAAAATAAAATTTAAAACAAATGATTAAAATAACACAGGGAAGACCAATCACACGAAACAACAACCTCACAGCACGAGAGTCAACTAATATATATGATATATATTATATTATAGATATATATATATATAATATATATATTAATATATATATATATAATATATATATATATATATATATATATATATATAATATAATATATATATATTAGAAAGCAGACCTTTTATATATATATATATATATATATATATATTATATATATATATTTCTTCAAAGTACAATACGAAATTCAAAAATTAAAACTTGCGTAGTTTTTCTATATTAAACGCAATAATCTTGACAATAATATAAAATTTAGCATTATGTCTTTTAAACATATAAACTCATATAAATGTTAATTAGTTAATTATTATAATTAATATAATGTTAACTAATAAATTATAATGTTAACTAATTTTATTATAATCTCTCTTCTCTTCTCTCTTCTCTTCTCTCTCTCTCTCTCTCTCTCTCTCTCTTCTCTCTCCCTCTCTCTTCAAGTTGACACAAGTTTAGAGGACGAAAAGCGCTAGAAGAGAAATACTCGTATAATTATTCACTTTATTTAATTTAAAAAGTGTTTTCTAAAATTATACAGAAGCAAATAAACTCGGTATATAAACTAACTTCAAGATCAACGAACCAAGTACGTTCAGTTTATTTTTATTATTAATATTATTATACTTAGTAGTAGTAGTAGTAGTAGTAGTAGTAGTAGTAGTAGTAGTAGTAGTAGTAGTAGTAGTTAGCAGTAGTAGTAGTAGTAGTAGTATAAATTATTTTAAAAATTATTATTATTATTATTATTATTATTATTATTATTATTATTATTATTATTATTATTATTTATTATTATATTATTATTATATTATTTATTATATTATTATATGTAGGTTTCTTCTTATTATTATTTTTATTATAACAATATTTATTATGATTATTATTATTATTATTATTATTATTATTATTATTATTATTATTATTATTATTATTATTATTATTATTATTATTATTATTATTATTATTATTATTATTATTATTATTATTATTATTATTATTATTATCTTCTATATACTATTGTTTTTAACCTTCCATTTAGATGGACTCACCTTTCCTAGTTATTTATTATACAACAATATATAAATTAAATTTATAGTTGTTAAGCCAAGTTTAAAGTATCTCCTTCTAAAGTTTTTGGGTTTCACAAAGGGGTTGGCCGGAGCACCGAATTTGCGCACCGCACCACTCCGCCACCAGGAGGTCGTGCACAGCCCGGGGCAAGAAAGACGCAAGGAAAGCAACAGCAAGAGCCTATAAACCTGAGGCTATACTATATATCAGCCTTATTCATAACTCGTATACACCATGCATAACTATATCCGTGATATATACTACAAACCTATGATATATCATAATCCGCACTCGCAGACCGACCACCGCAACTACCTATACCCTATAGTATCAATTATAACATCTATATATACGCATACTTCCCAACTACATATATAATAATATTATATAATATATATTATATACTGTCTGCGATGGTTTGTCAGTGGAAAAAAAAAACGGATGAATGACAGTCATTTGATAAGCGGATGGATAATTGGTGAGTGTGTGCGAACAACGACCGCGCTCGCGAGACCAAAGGACTCTATATACTGATTTGTAGTCAGAAAGGAATGTGTTCTGCAGAGAGAATGAAAGACAATTTTTTTTCGGGAAAGCACTTTACCTTTATTCGGGAGCAAACACGCAGGGGCGCCGAAAGAAGAGAAAGCGGGCTGATGAGTAGGAGGAGAATGGCGGGGTCTTTGTGAGGAGGACGGTATCAGCTTAGTGGGCCCAAGCGCTGGCCAGAGGGATGAACTTCTACAGCTTCGAGCGACTTTACATAGTGAGGGGATCCCCGCGGTCCCGTGAAGCTCATCTCTCTTAGGTAGAGTTTCCGGACTCGTCTTTACTAATTAATGGTTACAGAGGGGCCGTGAGAGCTCTCGGGCTTTCATTTTCGGACTGTCATATTCTTCTATTGCTTTTCTTTCCGATGCATTGTCACACACCTTACTCCAGTCTTGGAGGAGAAATGTAGATGAAGAAAATATACGCATACTACTATATAATATATATATAGGTACTATATAATATATAATATATATTAATATATATATAATTATAAATAGTATATATATTAATTATATATATATATTTATATATAATATAATATATAATATATATATGGTTTTAAAGTTCAGATTTCCTGTTGGTCCCCGTGTTATCCCCCTGCATAGGGATTATAAAGCACGTTATCAAAAAAGTAATATATAATATATATAATCTTAATATATATATATTATAATATATATATATATATTTATATATATAATATTATATATATCAAATATATATATATTATATATATATATATATCTAATATATATATATATATATATATATATAATATTATATATAAATAATAATATATATAATAAATATTAATATATTAGGGAATGAGCTATCCAGTATAGTATCTGTATACTGAGATTGTTGTGGGGGAATCGGGTGTTAAATGAGATAGGTCGATAATTACGTGTGTGAGCTTTTCAAGTACGGAATGCTCAAAACCGACTATGAGAGAGAAACTTTTAAGAACTTCGAATAATATCTAGAGTGTGCGAGTGAGTGACTAAATAGGTTATTTCTAATACAGCGGCAATTTACCTTTCAGCTAACTGGTAAAAACCCGACAAGAATGGGCCATCTCCAGTAAGCGGTGTAACCTAACTTCTGAGGAGTGCGAGTTTAAATATGGCTCGTAACCGCGTAAGTAGATTGACTCGCGTTGACATAATATATTTCATCAGAAGTTGGTAGCCCCCTTACAGCAACCCCTTCAGGCAAACATGGGCAACCCTCGATTGAGTGACGATCTACTCTTTCTAGCGCAAAATTCATTTTACTTCCTTTTATATATCAAAAAAGTGATGACCCGGTGGCTTCAAAAAGATTGTAGTTTGTGGATCTAGCGTATTCACACTATTATATCTTTTACAAGAAAGTGGCACTAACCCTTAGGTTGTGCGTTTGTAAATAGCTCAACTTCAAATTTGTAATATTATTACACATACTCATGACAAATTGGCGAGCCAAGAGCGTGTCTATACAAAAGAAGTGACCCTATCACTTATCAAGTAATAGTTACTGTCCCCTTCTGCCTACTAATAATTAAAGAATGTTACTGTATATAATACCCTCTATAACGAGTCTGGGAAAAAAGATTTCAAGACACACTCGTAAAAGTTTTTATTACATAACAAATATATTGCGCCTGAGTGTTCTTTTATCTCTATTTTATTATCATACAAAATAGCGACATATATTTCTGTTTTTCTTTTTCCAGGAGCGGACTTTCAAATAGTCGAGCGACACCACTTGGCAAGAGATCTATGAAAATTCTGAACTTTATGGCTTAGTTTTACAATAAAAGACAAGACTGTCAACTTCACTCACATGAGTAACTTCATTGGAACTGGTCTGGAAATTATGCCTTCTGACTCCCAACACTTATGTGATAGCCTAATTATAATAGATTTCTGCTTTAAGAGAGCAGAGTGAGTGAATAGATAGTTGTCAGCAATTATATAACTACCCAGTCAGCCACTCTTGCAAAAGGATATTTATCCAAAAAGTACTTGAAAAAGTGACGGAAGCTAGCAAACAAGTTCTCGATTGTGTATCGCGATATGATCAAATTTTAAATTCTGAGCGAGTCACAGCAGGTCGGCTGAAAAGAACAGATTATAGAAGAAACAGAGTTGCAACAGGACCAAAAAACATATCATTGGCAGAGGAAATATGTCGAGGATTGCAAAAGGACTTCATAGCAACGTTAGACAAGCTCTTTGACATCCTCAATTGCAATGCTGTGAGAATTAAGGCTACATACACAATTTGTGGGTTCCATGTGCCAGATAGTGCTGACTGATAAACATGAGAAGTGCACATCTCCTGCTCTTCTATCATATAAGGATATTGAATCTCCCTGTACAAAAGGAAACTAGTGATTTATTAATAGTCAAAGATGGAGGAGACGTTTATCTGTTGACAGCATCAATTGGATCCGAGATACATATCCTATTGCAACCAGAAGACAAATTAAAAGCTGAAAGATGCAAGAAAATTAATTAATTAAGTGTAGCATATTCTGTATATAAGCAAAAAAGGAAGGAAGATTAAACATTATAACCAAATAAATTTTCTATCTTTCTGACGTGTAAGATATGAAGAGCCAACTATGTTACAGATGAGAGTTATACTGTAGATCCTTTGTGCAATATTCATGTGATGATTTATGTACCTTATACTTCAAGTACAAGTTAAGTATTCAATAACATTATTGATTGAGCGAATGTTACATTGCTAATAGTAATGTAAGGAAGCTATGGCAGCAATCTAACTCGTATCTACTCTGCTACACCTGCCATTACAAACAGCTGCATTTATATGTGATGCTGGAAGTTAATTACTGGAAGGAGACTAGAGGAGATTGTGTTAGTTTTGATCACAATAAAAGTAAAAATGGAACAAGAAAAATCATGGAAATTCACTGCGAATTACGAATTACATCGAATGCGTCATAGCCGGAAGGACAATATTGATAGTATCTTCTTTAAAAACCTCTCTCGACCAACATAAAATTCAATGTTATGTCTCTTAAACTTAATATCTATTGCAAAAGAAGAGCATGTAGGGGTTCAGCACGCTGTCAGCACTATACTTGTGAGGTATTGGTTGGATATGTGTGTATGTAATTTTTCGTTAATCTATTATGGATCCTGGTTTAAAGTGTTCTTTAACTAGCTAATTTTTGCTCTTAGAACTGTGATAGGTTGATGGATCCTTGGAGGCCTCCTAGGGTCACTGTACCCATATCTATTAGTTTGTTTTGTTCGCCAAGAGCACGTATACACCCTGTTACGTTCTCCTTTGAACTGATATCTGTCTGGCAGATATTTCAACTCATACAAGCTCTTGCAATTTCTTTTGTGTAAATCTTGATCTTTTATGAATGGTACTTACCCATTTCCAACCTACCATATTGATATATGGGTCAGCAGGACTTATTGAGAGTGTGTCTTCTTTTACTTCTCCCTACAGACTAAGAAAATATATATATTTAGTAAATATACATAATCATTTATTTATTCTCAATATTAAGTAATATTAGATAGATGGAAGATGTGGAGGCTTTATAGTATCCTTTTACCTAAAGTAGTCTCTTCCTAAATCCTACATTATGATAGTATATAAGATAATTTTCATTGTGGTCTTGTATATTCGTCACCTAATGCGTATCTCCATACTTATATTAAAGGACCTAATCATCTATATTTAATTTGGAATCACATTACTGTCGTGATCATTCTGATATTATATGTAGTAGTGCATAAAAGGAAATAAATGTATAGTACACGCTAAATAAATAGTAAATAATAAATACATAATATTTCCATATTATATATGCATCGTTAGGGCAAAAGTCTTTGTAAGTCATTATATATTATTGCCTGATTACCCATTTGTAATTATTTTTAATTATTGATTTTCATGTCTAAAAAACATTTTATAATTATTTTTATACTGATTGATATTATAATTATATTAAATATTTCGTAGTATACAAGTAACTAAAATTATTAACCAATCCTGCGATTGGTATAATCATTTATGTTATAGAATAATCTGTAATCTAGGCCTTCTTACTGTACTAAATTAACATTGTCTATCATACAACATATCATTTTTTTCCTAGTGTTGTAATTTATATACTTAATTTTATTACTAATCATATTAGATAATCACAAAGCTATGAAAGGTCGCAGTAGACTAATTTCCTCCATCTCTCTTATTCGCATTACACTGTCTCTCGAGCCACGGAGTGGAACCGTTATCTTGCTACTAACATCCAAGATTTGAGAAGACTTTAACGAAAAGGAAACCTGCTGAAGTATTGTTAACCATCTTGTGGATTTCTTAAACGTGAGAGAGACATTACAGTTGTTAAAGAAGTTTACATGCTAATGTTGACTGAAACTTAACGAATTGTTATACCACTGGTTGGGAAGAGGGTTCATGCATGGGGTTGAGGCAAAGCTGAACTCAAAGCGTGCATCTGGTTCGCTGTCTGTTGCTCTCTTGCTAATGAGCTATCGCCTTTGTGGCAACATTGACTCAGAGATTCTATAGTGGATGGCGCAAAAACTTTTGTTTAGAGCAACAAGTGGTGTGCAAAGATTCTGCTGGCACATGCTTCGTATATACTTGCAACAGAGGGTAGAAGAGTCAATCACCATTATGCCAAAGAATATCTTATTACGCGAGGAGCCTTGGCTTCAATTTGTCCAGTGACACTTGTTTGTCTATTAAGACTCTACAGATCAGGCTATGCATTATCTAGGGATAACTCAGGCGCATGAAGACAGAGAATATAGTACTTCCAACTGATCTGGCATTATTAAAACAATCTACTCCTGTTAAGCCTCACTCCTTTGGTGGAGTTAGAAAAAAGCTGCGAATAGGGATTTAGTATGTTATGGGGTTTCAAAACGGAGTGGCCCTTATATAAGGTCAACAAGTTATCAAGTTTACACATACTCTCGTGGAATACGTTGGTTGCGCGTTTACTATTCCCTGGCGTTTTGTACAATCAGATTCCCGAGAATCGCTAGAGTGGAAAAAGATCATCTCACACAGCGTGATTCTTTATCAAAATGAAAGCTCCTGTAAATCTCAATTTATGGCCCTAATATAGACAGATATTGTTTGCCACCAAATACACAAGCGTTCATCGTGGTTCGCATTTAGTGGAAAATTCGCGTGACTATCAGACACTTTATATGCCTCGCGAGAGCCAAGACCAAGACAAGAAAGCGATAAGCAGGGGTCCATGAAGGATAATGAATTAAGGTAATCGAAGATTGTATGAACACCAGCTGCGAAGGGCCTATCCTGCAAATCAAAAATATGCAACTTCTCCTTTTGGAAACTGATATAGACTGTCAGAGAAAGAGTGAATAAGAACGCGTTCCACTTACTTTGTAACTTATAATTAGTCTAAATAAGAAAGTATGTTGATAAGATGCTACTGCAAGTTCAAAAGTTGCCATGACAAATGGACAGATCCATAAAGAGGTGTGTGGAAAGCAAGTAACAGAGCCTCTAGTAACAAGTGCTTATACTCATGAGAAACGAGTAGGATTAGGATTCATTTAAGAGGCCAGGAATCAAGTCAGAAGAATGATGTCTAGAAATGAATCGAAGCAAGATTTGATGGAATGTTATTGGTTGAAGCTTTTACATTTTTTACAATGTGTGTTTTCGAGTGTGTTGATAAATAGAGAGAAAATATAAAACTAAAATTGTTTTAATATGTCCTATTAAACACTTTTTGAGCAAATTGTTTTTTGGTAAGTTCCTTTTTAATGTTATCCCCTTTTTGTTTCTCGGTAGAATCTCAATTAGTATACATTTATAATTCAAGCGTATATTTTACTCCATAGATAAGTGTGTTTTAAAGTGAATAAGGGAGAGAGAGTCCTTTTAAGGCTCTCACTAATTACACGAGTAAAAAGGCACATTTTTGGGACCCACCCCGCTCATTTCACAAGAAAGCGATCCGATTCTTTCATATTTTGCCCTCCAAATTGACACGCCCTAATAATGTATCAGAGACATTTTTTGATAAAGTGTCGAGTGCCTGAAGAGTTCGCTGCAACTTTTATTGATCATCCTTCCTTAACCCTTCAAATGAATCACACCAAGGAAACCTCTTTGTGAAAAAAACTGCAGAGAACAGTCATTCAAGGAGTGCAAAAGCTCAATTTGCAATCTGTGAAAAGGGAGATGAAGCTCTACGTAAAAAAACATAGATATAGATGCTTGCCTACAAGAGACGATCCTATATATCATGTGTGGCGGTAGGCTGAAAAGGGCCAAAGGTTCCATATTTCTATGTTGCAATGGCAGAAATGATTTATCAGTCCTCTTCCCTTATTCGTCCGATGAGCTAGCGCTTTTTAGTGTAGGTTGGGCGAATGTCAACACCCCTAAAAAGGACACAGAGCTCTCGCCAGTAATACTAGTGAAAGCTTAATGTTTTTGCATCAAAATTTGAGAATTTTTTTTGAATTTGACAATTGAATGATATCTATCTTTATCTATAATAGGAGTATAGTTTAGCTATGTATGTCATGTTTGCAATTAATAGCATTTTTTACTTTATTGCATTTTTCGAGCTGATTAATTGCAAGTGCTCTTCTTTCATATTTTTTATTTCTTTATTATTTCTAGCTAGTTAAAAGAATCTTCTTGATAAATTGTTAATAATTGGTTAATTCATAAAAACGCTAGTAAGCAAACTTGCCTTAATACTTACTGGGCAACTGTGGAAATGGGAATTTAAGAAAGAGTTCAGAGAAAAGAACATCTTATTTCATTTTTGAATGGTGTTTTTAATGTAGTTCCTAAAACGATACTATTTTAATTTTATAAAATAAATAAATATTAAAATAGGCCTTAGAGCACAAGCAAATATGATATACAATTGAAATAAGTTATTGGATTGTTATCAGGGAATGCAATCCTGTGTAGTTGTTCCTAGCACTCACCAAAAGATTTTATTGCTCAAGCTAACTGAGATATTTATTATATTAGCATAACTAGACCTCTCGTGTTTTCGTCGGACTTATAAAGTGAAGTGAGGACCATTTTAGTAGGTATCTTCCCCAATGCTCTGGCGGTACTGGTAACGATTCCCCTCTCTTTTCTGATGCCAAAAGGGATCTCTAGTACATCCCCAACTACTGTGATACATATAAACTCGTCTTATATATGTTATATTATTCAAACATCATATAACCATAGGTCTAATATATATAATAATAATAATAGTGACATGTTTTTATAAATATAAATAACAAAATTAATTGTAATTAGTTCTAATTTAGTTCTACATAATATTAAGTTTAATCAAAGCCATATGCCAGAAATATATATATACCCTCATATATTACGGCTATTATATATATATATATAATATCTACTATATATATATATAATAAGATAATATTATATTAAATATATTTATCTCAATTATATTAATATTATACAATTAAATGTTTATAATTTTAGTATATATATATATAAAGTAATATCATAAAAACTAATTATAATGTGAGTTAATACATCCACTGTTAAAACCATATCTTACAAGGCGATACAACTCGCTAAGTCGTCCCAAAACAAGTGCATTTATAACTCTCTTCGTGTATTATACTGCCAGACGAAGTGATTTTTAATGACTATTTAGGAGCAAAGACTGCGAGCGGAAAAATTAATTCTCCTCAGTGCGTTTCTTTTATAAATAGAATTTCAAAATAACTAACAAACTGATCAACAAATATGTTTTACTACTTTCTTCTTTTATTTGATAAGTCATCATACGTTTTCTCCTTATTACTAATATCAGTTTTTAAAAACGTGTTGCAATTCAATATTACAGTATTTTGGTCATTAATTGAAAACCATGGTGTTCAGGATTATACCTAATTAATGATAGGAGGAGCGGGTCGCTCTCATCGACTTCTATTACACGAGTTTGCCCACTAACATATATATAATATAATATATATATAATAATATATATAGAACTACTAATAATATAAATCAAGTTCTCTGGTTAATCTTATTACTATTAACCATATATAACTTTATATGTAACTACATATATATATATATAATAGGTATTACTATTTAATATATTATATAATTAAATTGGTTTAAGATATATTATAGTATCTCTCTCGGGTTACAACTTGAGTAGCTCATATATATAGATTTATTAGTATATAATATATAATATATATCATATATATATCTCTTAAAAATATATTACTATATTACTAATATATTAGTAAGGTGAAAATATACTATAAAATTATATTTATACTCAATTATAACATGATATATATCATTGTGATCTCTTCGTTTATATTATAATACTAAGAGTATAGCCACTATACTACACTATTTTTGTATCTAATATGGTCTTATCTGATATAACTAGTATATAGTCATATTAATAATAATTATATAATATATACTGTAATATACTATATATATATAGTATATATAATAATTATATATTATATAATTTATATTGAGTATATATATATAATTTATAATATAATAATAAATATGGATGGAAATTCGGCTCATAATAAATAAATATTAATTATATTATATTTCATTATAATATCATTATATACTAAGAGAAAGAACGAACTAATATTTAATTATATAATTTTAAATACTTATTATTTATTACAAATTATTATTTTAAGTAAATTGACTGTGTAAAAGATTATAATAAATATTTATTAATATAAAATTTTTTATATAATAATTTTGTTTTTTACTTCATCTACCTCTTTTCTCACCGCTAAGACGGGGTAAGCACTTGCATAATTTTGCAAGATATGCTGCTGCATCCTTCTATTGTGAGATTTGTACATCCTATAATGTAGCGTGACGTACATGCATCGGAAAGAAAAGCAGTGGAAGAATATGACAACAGTCAGAAATGAAACGCCAGCCTATCAGTCCTCTCCTGTACCATTAATCAAAGAAAAGACAATCGTCGCACGTCCGAAAATCCACCCTAGAGCTTCACGGGACCGCGACGGGACCGCCCACTTATAGGTACCAATCATTTCTCCAGTCCCTTGCACCAGTGAGGAGGCCACCAACCATTACCCCCTCACAAACCCCGCCGTACTTCTACCATATTAATAGTGCACCTTTACCTCGCTCATCCAAATATCTCACATGTCTCACCTTCAGACACTCGTTTACTGACCTTCAATCACTTTTTATTCAAGTCTCAGCTCGTGTCTGGTTCCCACACAAAATCGCCACCTATACATACACACATATATACACGAACTAAACGACTATCATTCATCCTTTCCCATGACCAACGCGAGACACCATCTCAACATACCTTCATTTATTCTGTCTCATTTACACCTTTCTTCACACACACAACTCTCTTCTAATACGTTCAATTCCTCATTTTATCAATTCTATATACTCACTCCTTAGCGGCACTGCCCTAAGATTGTACATTCTAGACACATATACTGAATCTTTGGATTATTCTATTACTTCTTATTCCAGTCGCATTAAGCTCTTCACTCACCTATACAAGTAACAGGGTAACAACCCTCATGCAAGCACTTTCTAGCACACCTCAAGACATAGTCCTCTTCTACACATTCACCAACAGATTTAATTTCTACCAAGCCACACGTGTTCTGCCATTCACAACTATTACTACTACACCGTGCATCAATCCGTTCCTCTCTTCCTCACCTCCTCACAACATATACTCCTAATATATTCTACACATCAAATACATTGTTAAAGTCTGTCTCACCATCTAACCATAACTTCACATATTTTTGACCTGTACCCTCACTCACAGACCATATAACCAATACTCATCTCATTCTGACGTTTACTCTTCCAAAGCGCGCTTAGCCTTTTTTACACACTCTGCGCGAAATCTCATCTGAGCCTAATCGTGCTCAACTCTCTTCTAATTCGCCACACAAAGAGCCAAATCATACCGCAAACTAATAATAGGCTTTTTAGCTGGCACCCTACCTCCAACCTCATATTCTATTCTCCATCATTCTAGCCCCATTTCCTGCCCACCCCACCTCTATATCTTTCATAACCCCATCCATATTAACAAATGAATAACCAAGGAGACATAACACACCCTCCCTCTCTCCGCTATTATTACTAAACCAATCACTTTTACACCATTTATTCTTACACACGCTTCACTAATCGTCATACATACTTTTTGATTCCATCAGAAGCCTACCACCAACACATATATCATTAACACCTGCCATAGACGGTTCCCTATTAACCCTATCATACGGCCTGTTGCAAATCCATAAAACCTAAATACAATTCATCTTCTTCTACTCTCATTATTCTTCAATCATTTGTAATCTCAATGAAAGGATTTGATCCACACATCCTTCTACCACTCCTAAACGCACCTTGTTCTTCACCCAATCAGTCCTTCAGTCACTTGACGCACTCTTTCGACCAAAATACCAGGCATTATATCTGTAGGGGGTGGACTGTGGATCACTGGTCCCGGTAACTCTTTATATAGACTCTAAGCAGCATGCTTGTTTTCCTCCAATACATGTTTCTCCAATAGTAAAATTATTATGTGGTAGAGTCTACATTAAGTAACTGAGGTGAAAGAGAAAAATTTTGTTGAAAGTTTTGAACACGAGACTCATTTCAGATAAAATTTGTGACAACTCTTGATGCTTATGAGGATGCTCTTTAAACTTCTTAATTATTTTCTAACTATTACCAGGTTTTTACAGTTATGATAAACTCTTATCAAAAAAAAAACGTATAATAAATCAACCCAAATTATTTACTTAGTATAATACATATTTAATATTTTCTCATATTCTTGTTGATGACTATAGCCCATGAAAGGTCTCAGTAGATTAAAACTTTAAATTTAAGCATAGTGCATAACTAACTACCTAGGCGAATACGAATCCAATATAGTGTAATATAACATAGATCATATCCCAATCTCCCTTATATTTACAGCCTACTGGCGGAAACCATTCTCCTGTTGAGATTCACAAGTCAAATAAGACCCCTCAATGACATACTTATGATAGGGTAAGAGGTACACATTAGCTCCATTTCACATTTCTATCCAAACTAACTATATAATCTAGGATGAAACATTGTCCTTGTTAAATAAATTAATAATTATAATGGTTTTATTACTCTACTTATATATTTAGAATCTTCATTCCCATCCTCCTTAATCGCCAAGGTTATTGGACAAGATCTGTCTTATTTCTAGGTCTTAATTATAGACTTCTCAAGAACCATCTTATTTTTAGGAGTCATCTTATTTCTAGGAAACTCTTCTCAAAATTCCTCTTAATTGCAGGTTTCCTATTGCCTGTACCTTATATCTAGGTTCATATTCAGAATCTCAAGACCCATTCTTATTCCCATGCAATAACTTGCCCTCCTAAGGAAACTTAAATTTGTGGACTTTACCAGGTGTCATTTTATCAACCTTAATTATGAGGCAATAATAATTGCCTTTGTGTCTTTATGGTTCCCATCCACTCATGCATGAACTCCCTTAAGTGTCACAACGTATGATTACCATGTTTGTATTGAAAGTGATCTCAAACTTAGAGAAGAATTAAATATAAGTTTAAACTTTTGCCATAAAACTATTCTTTAATAGTAAATATAATATAATTATTATAATCGTAAATCCAAATATAAGGAAATCCATGTCCCATGTCATATTGTAATTAGTGATTGTTTCTTAACTTCTTATAACAATCACTCTTAAGAATATAAGAATAAATACTATCAGAGTGGTTAGTCATTTGTGATAACCATCTCTCTCTAACACTTTCAAATTCTGAGATTTTACATAGTCTCCTCATGAAATACCGAAAGAATTTCCAGTATTTCCTACACACAACTTTTGTTATAAGTTCATAAAATATCTATGGTTTCGGGTATTTTTTACTTAGTGTATAGTTTTTAGTCTGTACTATAGATCTTAATATAGTCCTAATTCTCACTGGGTAAATAAACCTATTTATTTTACTTTTCTTTTCTTCTCCTTTGATCTAAAGTACCTACTCTAAACATTCTAAAAATCACACTCCATTAATAGCGAGCAGCACACTCAAGGTACCTTCAAATGAACCCAACGGTTGGGCAAGATTCTTAGCCTGATCCGGGACGACAAGACAGTCCTCTCCATAATTCGCAAGAGGTGTCTTAATGATTAGCTTCAGGTACTTACCTTGTGGTTTAATCATATTAATCGATATTTTTCTTTGCCTTTTTTTCTCTCTCTCTCCCTGGGAGTAAGTAAGCCGTAATTATTCATTGAACAACACATTACTTACTCTCCACCACATTTCTTCCCTACAACACTCAATACAACTAATTCCCCTATAACTTTTACAGTTCCCCTATCCCCTTAACCCCTTTATATAAGGGTACTATTACTTGCTCTCCTCCCCAATATCCCCTCTGAACTATATCCCCCATAAACGCTTTATTACACAACTTCCAGATCCAATCAATCACCATCTCGCCTCCGTTCTTGATCATTTCACCAGTAATTTCATCTATACCTGTAGATCTATGATTCTTCAACTTTCTCCTCTACCATTACACCCTCCTTGCTAATTTCCATTTCATCCCCAAAATTACCTATTCCTTTCTTGCACCATCAAAACCCACACACATTTACTGCCAATATTATACAGATATTTCGAAGTGTTCTTTCCAAGCTCCCCTCACATCCATTTCATCAGTTACAAAGCCCATCCCGTATTACAATTATTTCCTGAGCAGGTTTCCTTATTTCATTCTATAACCTTTCGCGACTTCTTCCAGAAGAGCTTCCTATTCCTCTGTAAGTCCCCATTCATCTCTTCCAAACTGTTCATTTACCTTCTTTTCTCTCTACCTTTCTCGACTTTCTTTTTTCATCCTTATATAATCCAAGCATCTTTCTTGAAAATCACATTTCTTCTAGCACATTCAACCACGCTTCTTTGTTTACTTTTAACCGCTCGCATCAACTCTTCTTCATTCCACCAATCACTGTAACATTCTTACTTCCTACTTTAGCAATCGCTAACACATTTGGCTGTCCTGTTCATTTTTATCCCCAGATCTGTTCCCAGTTCAACTCTGGCATCGTTCACATTCAAACTGATTACTGCGCAGACCGTCACCTCTTCACGATATACTTATCCTTACTTACCTTGTTCATTTAACTTCTCACTCTAAATTTTACCCAATTTCCTTCCGTATCACATTCCTCTCCATCCCGTGGCTACCCGACTAACTTAATACTTAGCATAGAACTAAACTGATCCGATAATCCCATGTCCTAAACCTCACTGACCTTAAATCTCCCACATACCATTCAACATCTCCTTCCTTCACCAACACCAAAATCAATCATACTATTCACTATGATTACCATCTCTACCAGTATATCAACTCTAGATATTATGGAACCTCTGTTTAAAGAAGTAGTTACTTACACACATACCTCTCTTCTTCACAGAAATCAATCACCTTCCTACCATTCTCTTTATGCTCCCTCCACCCCAAAACCACCTGCTTATTACCATCCCTTTTTTGGTCACCTATCCAACCATCCAAGTCGCCCAACAGTATCAATCTGAAGCCTACTCACCCCGATCCAAGAAACATCATCGATATATCCCAAAAAATCGGTACTCTCCTCAACGTTTCCCTCAGATGGACCCTACGTCACAAACCACACATACCTGACCTTTCCAAACTTAAATTAACCATTAGAATTCTAGGGACTCTTACACACAAAGTCTACCATAGCTCATTACCACTTGCTCACCCCCCTCATTCCTTTCCACACCAGCACACACCACACCATTTCAACCCACACCACTCATTTTCACTGTTCCTTTCACATTTTTGATTCAGTCACAGCGAGCAAATCAAATTTGCCCTTTCTAAAAAATCCATCACCTTTTCCTCCTTCTGCGTTCAACATTATATTCATATGGACATTCCATAGTACCCATACAATTTTGACCGAAAATTAACCCGCTATTTACCGCGACGACCTGCATATACTCCCGACGTGCGACAAGAACTCTTCATCTAGCTAGTAGATATCTCCGCACCCCGGTAAGGTGGCAGCCAATCCGCCCAAGCACAACCCTGATGACATAATTATATTAGTAACTCTAACGAGCTCATATAATAACCTAAATCACGAATATGTAAGGAGACATCCCTTTGACCTTTATATAGATATATAGTATAGATATTATACATATATAAGTCACATCGCACAGACTTCATATATTATAATAGATTATATATATATTAATATATATTAGTGAGGGACGATTTATCGGAATCGGCATCGGAATCGGAAGAATCGGCTATTTATCAGAATCAGATACGACAATCGAATCGCAAAATTGTACCGATTCTGGATACTATCTGCAAAAATAATACTTTATTAAATACCCACACTTTCGAAGTCTGCCGTATTGATTTTAATTTCAGTTCTCCTTAATTCTATTTAATTAAAGAAAACTGGATTGAGCCGCGCATCTTTACGTAACCTAGATATTCATGTTAGATTCAAAAGTCATTCGGTGAGGCAGACACTTTGGCAATGTTCTTGCTAGTCATGTTATGTAATAGTTTTTGCTAATTGATATACCCGTGAATCCGTTAAGCGAGCAGTGAATATTTGCCTTTTAGGCTTGTAATAAGTGGAGCTATTGAATATAAAT
>JABUQX010074125.1:45000-55000 GCA_015478945.1 Trachelipus rathkii | reverse complement strand
GCCGACAAAATTCCTTAAAAGATTTTTGTGGTTTACCACTGTTTTCTTTAGCCTTATCGTTAAAAACTTGAAATATACCCTGGTCAGTAACTCACTGATGTATTCCACCTGTATCAAGGGTTAATATAATAATAATAATATAATAATAATAATAATAATAATAATAATAATAATAATAATAATAATAATAATAATAATAATAATAATAATAATAATAATAATAATAATAATAATAATAATACTGTTATTAATTAAAAACCTAACCTAATATGTACACACTTCTACGGAGCTCCTTACATTCACACAACATACCGATAAAAACAAAAATAAATAATAATAAATAATAATAATAATAATAATAATAATAATAATAATAATAATAATAATAATAATAATAATAATAATAATAATAATAATAATAATAATAATATAATAATAAAAATATAAATAATTATAATAATAAAATAAAATACACTAAAATTACAACAATATTAATTGCAATCACAATTATAATTTCAATTATAATCACAATCATAATAATAATAATAAAATTAATAATAATAATAATAATAATAATAATAATAATAATAATAATAATAATAATAATATAATAATAATATAAAATAATAAAATAATAAAATAATAAAATAATAAAATAACAAAATAATAAAATAATAAAATAATAAAATAATAATAATAATAATAATAATAATAATAATAATAATAATAATAATAATAATAATAATAATAATAATAATAGTACTTATCAATAAAACGTTTTTTCACTTTAAATGTAAATGCTTTTAAGGATTCTTCATTTTTTAAATTATGCGGTAATTCGTTATAAAGTTTAGCACCTTTATAGCTAGCTGCTTGTCTAGCTTTTTCTAATCTAAATAAAGGGGGGTTGATATGTGAACTATTTCGTAGTGCTCTACTTCTTCGATTTTGATTATTTTGATAATTAGATAACAATAAGTTACAGGCTTTATTATTTATGATCTTATGCTGCTCTTTTAAAAGAGATAGCTTTAACAGATCTTCGAACTGCAGTATTTTAAGTTTTTTAAATAAAGGTGTTGTATGATCATAGAAGCTTCTAGCAGCGCTTAGGAGTCGTATAAAACGTTTTTGCATAGTTATAAGCGGTTGAATAACTGATTTATTTGCTATGCCGTATACTGGGAGACAATATAGTAAAAGTGGATGCACATGAGCATTATATATCTTTTTCAGTATATATAGAGGAATGTATTTTGCTAATTTGACTAGTATATACATGTACTTTGCTAGTTTACTCACTAACTGTTTAATATGTTCTTTAAATGTTAATTTTTCATCAACTATTACCCCAAGTATTTTTGCATATGTGTCTCTTTTCAGTTCAACTCCTTTTATTTTTATGTTGAAATTATCAGTTATAGTTTTATTGCTAATAAGAATGTATGAAGTTTTTTGTACATTTAGTGTAAGTTTGTTGTAATCGATCCATGTTGCAATCTTGTTTAATGTGTCTATCGTTTTTTCTGATAGGATGTTTGGATCTTTATCACTTATTAATATTGATATGTCATCGGCAAAAGCAACCATGAAAGAATCGTGTGAGTTAAATATGTCATTAGTATAAAGAGTAAATAGTAAAGGGCCAAGTATAGATCCTTGTGGAACACCACAATTTATTTGCAGTTTATCCGAGCGTATTTCACCCAATTTGATATACTGTGATCTCCCTTCTAGATATGTTTTAAACCATTGTAGTGTATTTCCCTGAATTCCCATTTTATACATTTTTCTCAGAAGTATACGATGATCTATTGTATCAAAAGCCTTTGTAAGATCCAATAAAATAAGCGCAGATGAGTTTTTGTGTTCTATATTTTCATATATTTTTTCCGTCATACAAACAAGGGCTTCAGTTGTAGACCTATTTTTCCTAAAGCCAAATTGAAGGTCGTTAAGAATGTTATTCATATTAAGATATTCTGTCAAGCGCTTCAACAGTAATTTTTCAAATAATTTGCTAATCGTTTGTGAAATTGAGATCGGTCTATAGTTTATAGGATCATGTTTATCACCTTTTTTATGCACAGGAGTGACACGTGAGACTTTTAAAATTTCTGGGAAAATTCCCGTGTGAAGGGAGATGTTAAAGAGGTCTTTTAAAGGAGAGTCAATTATGTCGGCAATTGTTTTGTAAATGTGGTTTGGAATGGTAAAAAGATCGCATTTCTTATTTTTTAGTTCAGCGATTATCGTTTTGACTTCTGAAGCCACAATATTTTGAAAAGAGAAGCGAGAGCCACACTGTCCCATGAAGGTCTCAAATGCGGTTTGACTTGGAGGCCTGCCTACCGCAGTTTGCTTACCAATGTTTACAAAGTGCTTATTGAGTTGGTCGGCAATTTCCTTTTGTCCTTTAATTATTTTTCCTCTTATTTTTAGTTCGTTTATTTTGATTGTTTTTGATTTATTTTTGTTGACTAATTTGTTAATTAAACCCCATGTAGTTTTTGAATCATCATATGCTACATTAAATTTATTTGTATAATATTTCCTCTTTGCTTTCTTCATGACGATTTTTAATTGTTTATCGTAATTATTATATAATTGAAAAGGTATGACGCCTATTTTATAATTTCTATAGAGTTTATGCTTTTGGTTTATAGAGTTTATTATACCAGGTGTAATCCACGGATTCTTAATCCTTTTTGGGCCTAATCTTTTGGTTTTTATTGGGAAAGAATCATTATAGCTCGTGTTTAAGGAGTCTAAAAAGCAGTTAAATTTAGTATGTATGTCTATCTCCTCATTTTGTATGTATGAAAAATCTAACTCATTTATTTTATTTCTAAAATTTCGCCGGCAGTTTTCGTCATCACGCCTGTATTTTATAGTGGTAAGAGTTTGTGTTTTATCGATACGGAATTTTACAAGACAGGGATAATGATCCGAAATATCTGTCTTGATTACAAAAGATTTGATATCAACCTCAATATTGCTCCATATATGGTCGATTAAAGTTGGATTTCTGTTCTTAATGGTATTAGGCCTGGTTGGTACGGTTATGTAATTAATCATTCCATTTGACATCATTACATTTGATAAAGCATTGTTCCCAGAAGAGGAACTATTATTACCTAAATCAATGTTGAAATCACCGGCAATTATTACCTTTGTATTACGCAAGTATGTTTGCATTATAACTTCGAGAGATTTTATGAATTCCTTTTTCGACGCGTTTGGGGGTCGGTATAAGCCCACTATTATCATATTAAAAGATTTATTCACAACGCGAACGGCAAGAACTTCTATAGTGTCGTCGATTTGTGAGAATTCTACTTTTGGGTTATCGCAAATATCATTTTTTAAGTAAAGAGAGATTCCCCCTCCTCTTTTATTTCCCGGTCTAACAATATGGTATCCCTTATATCCTGGAAGTGTATAATAATAATAATAATAATAATAATAATAATAATAATAATAATAATAATAATAATAATTTTAATTTTTTCAATAAATACTGCATATAATAACAAAAAAAAAAACATTTATAATTTATAATTAAAAATAAAAAAATAAGAATAATAATAAAATAATAATAATAATAATAATAATAATAATAATAATAATAATAATAATAATAATTAATAATAATAATAATAATAATAAAAATAATAATAATAAAAATATTAAAATATCAACAATAGAAAAAAAAAATAATAATATTAAATAATTAAAAATAATAGTATAATATAAATAATACATAATAATAATAATAACAAAAAATATATAATAATAATTAATAATAATAAAATGAAATACGACACAGGCAGAACAAGCCAAAGCAGCGCAAACTCCGATAAAATAAGAATGCCATCTACAGCTAGCATACTCACAACCAGACTAAACGCCAATCATAAAAATTCATGCAAGAATACCAATACTAAATACACCCATACCAACAATAAACACCCCCCACGAACACCGCAAACTATCGACCACAAAATCGCAAACACATCTCATAAAAAAAACAAAACAAATATACTCATAACGCCAGATCACCAACTGCTATGACCCAAATAATGACTAAGCCAAAAACAACATCATATCGATAACCTAACGAAACACAGCATACTACTAAGAAGAACATCGACACCAAATAACATAACAACACTACGACAGAACAAAACTAGAGACCAACGCAACACCCTATCTCACTACCAATCCAGACATCTTAAATCATCCAACTAAATACCTGCCAAAACAACATACGCCAAACCTAATAACATCGCACCTAATCGACCCACCGATCCACTAAAAAAAAAGTGAAACATCATACACACGACAACTCATACGATCGTAAAATCGAAGCAAATAACTAATGAACGTAACAACAAATGTAAAACGACGCAGTAAGATTAAATACTTTAAAATCCTCATTTTTCTCATAAGAAATAAAAATAATATAATAATAAGTAATAAATAATAAAAAACAAGCAACGATGCATACGCATCTCTTGCTCCTAACGGAGCAAGCTTTTCCATTGAGCACGGGCTACGCCCGTGCATTGGTGGCTGGGGCTCACTCCGCTCGCTACGCTCGCGACGTTCGCCAAGACAAAACAGGGCAGAAAACCATGCCGGTGGGCTCACTTCGCTCGCTACGCTCGCTACGTTCGCCCGTGGTCTTACCTGCGGAAAAACAACCCGACATATAAGATGATGAAACAGGACAATATCTTCTCGTATAAATAGGCTCGTCGGAAAAACTTCCCGACATATAAGATGATGAAACAGGACAATATTTTCTCGTATAAATAGGGTCGTCGGAAAAACTTCCCGACATATAAGATGATGAAACAGGACAATATTTTCTCGTATAAATAGGGTCGTCGTAAAAACTTCCCGACATATGTGATGATGAAGCATGGCAATATCTAATATTTACTCGCATGGTTGAATGGACTCATTTCAATTGCTACGCTTACCTGGGCATTGTCATTTGAAAATGCCTTTCCAACGGCATGTGCATTGGCATGGGCATGGGCATGGGCATATGCATGGGCTATGGGCATAGGCAAGGATGTGCATGGGATGGGCATGGGCATGGGCATGGGCATGGGCATGGGCATTGGCATGGGCATGTGCATTTGTTCGAAGGTGGCTATGAGCGAGGGCTAACGCCCTCGCATTGGCGATTGGAGCTGTTTTTTGGTCATAAAAACCATTCAACAAAAATATGGTGCTCAACATCATTCAACAAATTGACACGAACCGGGAAGATTTTTTGGCAAGTTTAAAATTAATAGGATATAGATAGATAATAATAAAAATAATAGTAAAAATAATAATAGAAAAAAAAAAAAAAATAATAATAATAATAAAATAATAATAATAATAATAATAATAATAATAATAATAATAATAATAATAATAATAATAATAAAAATAATAATAATAATAATAATAATAATAATTTGCATAAGTATTCTTTACTCTTAAGACTTGCCAAAAAATAGAACTGTGTGTTAATATTTTGATAATCTAATTCCCAATTTTGTCAAATGTTATTATGCTAACCTATTTAACTCACGTTTCTAAACTATTTGTGTAATTGGGCAAAGTAAAGTTCTTAATCTTCGAGTTGCGCAGTGCGTTATCTATTTTTTTTCTTTTTTAATTTTACAATTTCTTTTTATTTCTATTTTCTATTTCTATTTTCGTTTTCTTGTTTTATCTTCTACTTTTTATACTTTATTAGTGTCTATTTTTTTTTTATTTTTATATTTCTATTTGTTATATTTTCTATTTCTATTTTTATTAGGTTTTTTTTTTTCAACTTCTACTATTTCTAATTGATATATTATATCTTCCATTTCTATCACACACACACACACACACACACACCATATATATATACTATATATATTATATATATATATATATATTTATATATATATATTATATATAATATATATATTATATATATATATATATATATATATATATATATATATATATATATATATATATATATATATATATATATATATATATATATATATATATATATATATATATATATATATACACTTGGGAGTTGATGGCCTCCGGTGGTGTGGTTGGTGCCGTCAAGGAATTGACGATGTGTTCTGATACACTTATTTTTTTTCCATTAATCTCTGCACCATTCCCAGCCTTTATACTAATTTCTACTTTGTTGAACATCACCCCTCCTCCTTTTCTAATTCTCATCTCTTATTCTTAATCAAAACTCGGGGTGTTTGAGGGTTCTGACAGCAAACAATATTCTGTTGACTCTCTCTCTATCCTCACTTTTCAGCCAAAGGCGATTGTAGTGTCCATGTGGACAATGATGTCCTTTGTTCTCGTGTCTCTAATCTGAAGTCTTCCGAATTTTCTACCTTATGGTTCAAACTAACCTGTCAATCTACTACTTAATTTATTTGTTCAGTATATCTTTCTCCTAACTCAACTGACTATACTAAATTCTTCTACTACTTGAACTTCATATTATAACACATTCTCTCTCTTCTTCACCTTTCTCTTGAAATCATCATTCTTGGTGATTCCAACGTCCACCACCGCCAATACGTTTTAATCTAATTATCAAGATACAGCTGAGATACTTGCCTGCTACTTTTCAATCCAGAATGACCTCGAACAGTTGGTGCAGATCCCTACCCGTATCCCTGATCGTGTTGGAAATGAACCCAACATTCTAGATCTTTCCTTAACCACTAATCCTTCTCCTTATTCTGCTAAACTCTTTTCTCCTCTGGGTTCCTTCGCTTACCTTCTTATCTCAATATCCTGTTCTACCTCTTCAAATATTCCGCAGGAGAAAAAGGAAAAAAACCCGCAAATATAAACGTTTTTGACACTTCGGCTCCCCAAACGGGTCGTACTTGTTTTCCTATTTCTTTGATTTCCCATGGAATGAATATTGCTTTCGTGGGAGAGGTCCCCATCTGAGTGTGCTGAGTTCATTACCGAGGAGATTCTCTCCGACATGGAGTACATTCCATATTCTTTTCCTTCAACTAAACCTAACAAACCTTGGTTTATCTCTATTTGTTCTCGTGCTATTCGCCACAGGGACGCTACCTTCAGGAATTACCGTAGCCCTCTTCAAACTCTAGAAACTTGTGAAGAATTGTCCAAAATTATTCTGTAACCCTCTGCTGCCTTTGGTAATAATAAGAAGGAGTACGATATCGATGGTACCGTAGTATACTTCAAACTCCAGAATCTCGTGGAGAATTGAAAATCCATTCTTCGTAACCCTTCGTTTGTGTTTGTGTAATAATAAGAAGGCGTACGATATCGATGGTATTCCGTCCTGTGGTTCTCAAAATTGTAATTCAAAACTTGTGCTTCCGATCTTGCACCATGCCCAGGTAGACAATTCCGTCTCTGTCTTTCAACTTCGACCTTCCATTCCTGCCTGGAAGGCTGCTCTCATTCAACCTTTGAAGAAAAACGGGGACCCCTCTCAACCCTCAAACTATCGTCCTGTTGCTTTAACTTCTGCTCTTTCAAAGGTTTTCAAATCTATTCTTAACAGGAGAAATTGGACCCATCTCAATTCTTCATATTTTATCTCTGATCACAAGTAAGGCATTCGTAAGAAACGCTCTACTGGTCTGATATACTCTCTTTCTCTCTCTCTCTCTCTCTCTCTCTCTCTCTCTCTCTCTCTCTCTCTCTCTCTCTCTCTCTCTCTCTCTCTCTCTCTCTCTCTCTCTCTCTCTCTCTCTCTCTCTCTCTCTCTCTCTCTCTCTCTCTCTCTCTCTCTCACAATGGACACTGCTCTTCTGCACTCTTCATTCGCAAACCCCCTTCATTGAGAAGGGCTAGTGCGACACGCCTTCTGTACACATCTATTCCTTCTCTTCCAAGCAAAACATCTACTTTAATATGACTACTTACATTAGAATTATTAAAATTACTATCAGCAAAATTTAAACCATTAAGTTTCATATTTTTAATAACATCTGAAATGCCATCTACTTTATAATCTACTAGCTGTAATTCATCCTACTCTAATTTGTTAGACTCCGCAGCCTTGGCCCACCTGCCACCTGAATATATATAGAGTATATATATATATATATATATATATATATATATTAAGTATATATATATATATATATATATTAAAGCTATATATATTTATATATATAGTTGCTATACATATATATACTTTTAATTTTAGGAGGGGAACTACTCTAGGTAATTTTTACCTAGATCTGACTAGATCAAACTCCAGACCTAGTGCCACCGGACTGGCACTCTACCGATGGCACCACAGTAGCGGTCGATATGTACTGAGCGACTACTTAAAAAGAGAATCAAATGAGGTGTATGTCCCAATGGAGGGTGAAAGCCTGTTATGAAAGAGGACGAATTATATATATAGCATATATATATATATATGGCTATGGTTAGAGCATATGGAGTATATATGAAAGGGAGCGAGCGAAGGAAAGGGAAGATATATAAGGCTGGTTGGCTGTTGTTACATGTATCCGAATGTCCGTGGGTATTCGTATACATGCGCACTGCACATATAGAATCTTCAGTACTATATATCGGTTATATTTATATATATATATATTATATATATATATATATTATATATATATTATAATATATGGTTATGCTGAAAAGCTCTTTATATATATGTTGTTATTATATATATATGAGCATGTTATATATATGTATATAGTATATATATATATATATATATATATATATATATATACATATATATATATATAAGAAGTTATGTATTATTTATATATATACATATACATATATATATATATATATATATAGAGATATATGTATATATATTAGGTTATTGTTATATATATATATATATGAAAAGAAAATGAATAGACACATATATATATATATATATATATATATTATATATATATATATATATATATATAATATATCAAGACCGATATTTAAGGAAAAGACATTTAAGAAAAAGTTACAATTGGTGTTAAAAGTGATTTCCTACATATACACGATCCAATGTCTTAATTCCATTTACCATTTACACAAACAAAAGCGAAACCAAAGACATTACCGTAAAAGTTTTGTATAGTCTTTTTTTTAAAGTTCATAAACGGCGAAAATGCTGTAGCGATGCAATTTTAACAGCTTTGTAACCCTAATAACTGTAGCTGGTGACAGTTCAGCTTGTAGTGATATCTTCCTAAGTTTTTTTTTTCAGGTGAGCGTATTAATCTCTGCCACATGTGACATCAGCAAAAACGTCGGCAGTTAACAAAGTTGGCAGGCCTGCGCCGTTTCGATTCTCTACAGACCCTTTGTAGCGAAATTTTTTAATCCCATGTGAGATTGTCGACTTGTTTGGAAGTGTACACTGATAAAGCCTTAATTCAAACTTTTTATTACACGTTTGTATGATTTGTATGCACAATACGTCAACAATAAGTACATGTTTGTCTTTGACAAACGACATCGCTATCACAACACAGTGGAATGAACTTTCCAATGTGACCGGCTGGTAACTTTGTCTTTTCCAAGGCTAGAGTCTGTTAACTTTGAGTACAGTGCTGCCAACTAACTAATGTTATGTCAAAAAATGTGCTTGCGTCCCTTAACAAAGACCTCATCATATTTAATAATAAGTTACACTTTTTTCTAACCTCCAAAAACTAGAATATCTTTTTCCAATTAATCTCAGGTAAATTATTACATCTAAACTTCTAAATAAATGGACACTTAAATATATTATATATTATTAATCTCAACTAAATTAATTACATCTAAATTTATAAATAAACGGACACTTAAAATATTTATACACGTGGAAATTTTGAAATTAAAAAAAAATAAAAATTACCAAAAACGAGACGAGATTTATAGATTCAGTTTAACTGTGATAAAACAACGAGAGAAATTAATCTAAGCTAAAGGAAAAATATGACCATTGCTA